>JAUZNJ010082153.1:0-28851 GCA_034780135.1 Jordanella pulchra | reverse complement strand
CAATGCTTTCCAGCTGTAAAAATACCCCCCCCCCCCCCCCCCCCCCACTCAGGACCCCGATTGTAACGGCTCTCTGTGAACAAGGGTCCTTGATGAGGATTCGTGGCAAGCAAACATGTTGGCATGTCCGCTGTAGGTCAGGCTAAGCCAACGACGGATTGGAGGGGCAGCAGTGTTGGAGAAAGCCAGCATGCAGACCTAAAATCACCGTTCATTTAAATGGCTTCATGTTGTAATAACACTAATCCTCTTCTATTGCCTCATCATTCATTTTGCCTGCCCTGTCTTCAAATGCCGACTGGTTATTTTGACTGTACTACAGCACACCGTTGTAGTTACGACTATCTTTGTCAACCACACGTGTTGCTGCTTTCCATCAGAAGTCCTTTAACATTTGGCAAATTCCCCATTAGCCTCAGGAGTTGGACTCCTCTCCATGATTGATGAATAGCCTAACAGAATTCAAAGCGAGTAGTCTCTCACACAGTTACATATTCCCTCTCAGGAGTGGTGCTTTATCTTATTTGCAGTCACCGTAATGTGTGCAAAAAGCATCTTTACCCACAGTGCCGCTGGCGCAATGGGAGTCTGTGAGTAAATAAAAGCAGGAGCAGTGCTAATTTTGGCTGCGAGTCGCTGCGTTGGGTAAAGATGGAGCAGATACCAGGGGTCTGTTTGTTATAGTGTCTCCATGTTTTTTTTTTTTTCGTTTTCGTGCGTGATGCAGTAAAGTCCTCACAGAAGGCTACAGATTTTTTCATGCGCGTTATGTACACTCTGGCCATTGGTTGGCTTTTCAGACGCAACAATACTTTTTGCTGTGTCCCCTTATTGGCAGAACAGAGAGTTTTTTTGTGGACATATAAAGCACAGAGTGCAGTACTCCTCCACTAACTGCTGCTGTGCACTGCCAGTCAGCTGGCTCTGTTAGAAGATTCCTGTTTGTTTTCATACGTACTTTTTTACTTTGATAAATTGCATTTATGAGTAATATTCTATCATCGTCGCTTCCATGGAATAGTTTATAAGACAGTACTTTATATGTTATGCAAGTAAAAATTGCCTCCCAGTGAAATGTTTTGTCTGGTTCACTCTCATATTCCCCTAGTATTATAAACACTAATCAGTTTACCTAACATTTGTGTTCAATTAAAGACAAGATGCAACACCTTTCATGTAAGAGAAAAGCAAATCATTATTCCTGTGTAAAGGCTGTTTTATTTGGCACTTCTAGCCATAGAGTTCTCTGTTTACCCATCACTGTGTTGGAAGGAAGCCCTAGACTGTCGCCTTCGACCGCATGGTGGAAAACCTCACTGGTGAGCGCAGCCACCATTAAGCAGCCGCTTTGGCTGCAGCATTCAGGAAACGGATCGGAGTTGGTGGTTTCATGGCAGGCACATGTCATAGGGGTGAGTGGGTGGTGGCCTCAGGTCCTCTTGGCTGGGGGGGGTTCAAATCTGAGGTGTTTTTTTTTTTGTTTTGTTTTTTTTTTATTGCTGTTTTTCACCCACTGCATGGAAGTGTTTTATTATTGTGAAGGTCTGCTTCAGCCACAGCCTTCCGGCTGGTTCTGCTCACTGTGAAAAGTTATGTCAGTGGTCAGAAACCTCAGCCACCGTCACACATGTTGTAACACACACAGGGAGGCTGGAGGAAATCAAACGTTACAGGGCAGACTGGCTTAACGTCACACACTGTCAGACACAACATCCTCATGTGTTGGTTATGCTCTACCTTATTCTGACCCAACGCTTGGTATGGAAAATATGCAAACGTAAGACCTTTGGGCGTAATGGAGGGGCAGACTGGTTCGCAGGCTGTCCGCTCAGCTAGCAGAACGCGTCATCTTTAAGAACCGTGAACTTTTCAGTGGTTTGGGCAAAGATGCAGCAACAGCAGCAGCTCTCAGCCAAGCTGAACCCCTTGCGGTTTCTGGGGCATTTCTCACTCCACAGCCTTGTAATTTTGTGGTTTGGGGAGTGATTATACCCAGTTTGTTTATTGTCATAGTTTTTCTAGCCTCATGGCTTTCATGTCCTCTGGCGGATATTTTAAAGTCTCAACTGGAAGCTTTAGGGGGAGTTTATTATCACTTGCACTGATTGTTATCAGCTGCTCTTCACTCTCCCTCCGCTCTTATCTGGCTGTTAGTGAAAGCACCAGGAGTTTCCATCAGAAATCCTTCCCTCTAATTGGCTCGTTTTTGACCTTGGCAGATAAGTCATGCAACAAGTTAGTTGTGAACAAATTAGAAAGAAACGGTCAAGGTTGACCCTGTGCTTGATAAAGTCGGATGGAGCGATAAAGTCTGACAATAACACAAAGGTACTGGATGAGCTCATGGCCTCCCCCTGGCTTTGATGATGATCAACCAGCTGCTGCCACAAGTCATCCTGCAGGAATTCACTCAGCAGAATAGATGGCACTTTTGTGAGGAGGGTGTACAGCGCCAAGATTTCTGGGGAAGGGGGTTTCTCGCTCTCCCTCAAAGTCAGTGTCTACAAAGGCAGCTTGATCAATGAATCATATGTGAAGTCCAAACATCTGGTAGGAGTTTGGAAATCTGGAGAAGATTGGAGCGGGGGGGCAGCGTGACTAGTAGAGAGAGTGAGAGGGTACAGTGTGAAGAAGTGGATCGGCTTCTGTAGGGGATACATTCATGGCTTCAAAGAGTCTGGAAAGGCTTTTTATTTTGGACTCTGGACCATTTTTAGCTTTCTGAAGGGTTCCTACGATGTCATACAGAGTCTGGAGAAATGTGCTGTTTTATATCACTTTCAAGTTGGGATTAGTTTAGAAAAATAATAAAAATATAGGAATTGGAAGACATTCAAGTTGCTAGGTAGTGTTTTTTTTTTCTTCTTCTATCTTGTAATACTTTCAGCCGTATAATGAAAGCTGTTCCGTCGTTAAACAAATGATTGACCCATTTTAATTTTTTTATTGAGATCAGCTGCACTAGCCACACTTATTAGACACTGACATCACAAAGTGGGTTTAAAAGAAATTAGAGAAAGGGTTACATCAATTCATCAATGGGTTTTTACAGACACAGTCTCTTGATTTTTGTTTTATTTTTTTTTATGTAACTCGTGTCTTTTACCTTTAGATTTGACTCATGCTCTTTTTTTTTTTCTATTTTCTAATAGTTGATAAAAATCAGAGGTAAATTCCCACTTCTTTTTTGGCCTTTAGACCCTCTTATATCTGAGGTGGATGGTACCGGATGTCTTTAAAGGCATAGATGTCACAGATCACACTGCTTAATTCTAAGAATACATTAAACATCAAACAATCCAGATGTTCTAAAAACCTGAGATTTTGCAACAGAGCTGGTTATTGAAAAGCCATCTTTCATGAACGGTGCAGATAACCCATAGTTAATGTTTAATTCTCTGATGTCTATAATGTTGCAAAAACTATCAGGGGATAAAAACTGTAAAAACAATTCTGGAAAGGAGCTATATTTGGAATTAGAAGATTCAGATTTCTGTCTCTTTTTTTTTTTTTTTCCAAAGAGCAGTAAAACCTCAGCGTCTAGACATCTCCATTTGAAATTATTACCATCACTGGTAATTATTGTTCTGTGAGTAAAACAAACAACACCGTGGGGGGAAAAAAAATTGGACAAAGCAATCTTTTTCCACACTTTGAAGATTGGAGCATAGGGTCAGCTGTACCAATCGCAGCGCTGAAGAGACATCGCATGCTTATGTTATTCTTTCAGATTAATTGGAGACACTCATTTCCCTCTGCTTATAACGTCTGGCGCCATTTGTAACAAATTACGTTGTCATCTGATCTGAACCCGGGTTTTAATGCAGGAGCATAAGCCTGTGTTTGCCTCTTGGCTAGCTTGCGTGCAGTGCAGACGACCAAAGTGTTGTAGGACCTCTTTAGCGTCCGAGCTGGGCTCGGTGGGCCTAGCCACGGGTTCATGCTGCACCCCAGGGGTAGTGCACAGCTTCTCCTCTATCGTGCCTGTTTGTTTGCAGTGTTCTCCTGCTCCCCCATTCCCCCCCAAGCAGCCGCTGTGAGAGCACGTGGCTCCAAGATGTGGGCCACCTTCAGAAAAGGAGCCGACCCTTCCAGCCCGACCGATTTCAAAGCCTCCGCCTGCCTTTTTGTTTAGTGTACAGGGAATGGTGGGAATGTGTTGGTTAAATATGCTCTCTTCTTGTCCCTCCAGGATTTAATACTTATTACTGTTTTTGGAAAAATTTAGCTCATCAGATTTATCTTTATTGTGGCGAATGTTGCCGGCTGGCATATGCTCATCGAAGCTGATAAGAGACAGTCCTCCTCCTCTCCCTCCCTGCTCAACTTGTGTGTAAATTGGTGGCCCGGAGCTGGTGTTAGCTTTGTGTACACTCTCGCTGCAGTTGCAGAGCCATAAAGCGTCGCCTTAATGACAGGAAGAGCGGTGCGTTTGTGTGCGTCTGGCTCTCTGACTTGCAGGTTATTCTTTGACCAGTTTTATGGTCCTCTGAAATGGGCCTTTTCTGCTGCAGACAGCTCATCGCCGACATCACTTCACACTTTCACCGAGCAAAGTTCACTCCTTGCTTATCCACCGAAGAAACGGGAGAGATAAGGGAGGTGTATCCCTGCTCCCTAATTCCCCACAAACAGACAGTACGGCAACTTGGAGCCTTATTTTTGTCTTTTGTTGACGTTTGTTTCAAGTTGGTTAGGATTGAATGAAAGGGTGCTTGGTGTGCAGTGGACAGACAAATGGAAGGGGTCTTCTTCCAGTGGCTTATGACTTGTCCTGGTGGCAGGGTATAGCTGGAGAAGGATGGATGAACTGTGGCCTCCTCTACAGTAATGAGGGTAAGGTGAAGAAAAAGCTGAGCCAACAAGCAAAGCTTTTGATTTTCTGGTCCAGCTTAGGTTCCCCTCAGCTGTAGTAATACGATATTAATTGTGATCAAAAGAAGAGCTTTGATACCATTGACAGGAATTAGCGTCATCCTTCCTCCGTGTTCAAGGAAACCCCGATTGGCAGCATACGATGTGCTCCATTATTCTCTACCAAACTACTCACACCGGCGGCATCCAGTCGGGGATTCGGAAATATTGCTGCTTAGAGTAATACATAGATTTGGTTCATATAAGTGTTTTTGTGTTGTGTTTTTTTTGTATCATTGGTTAATATGTGCCTGCATTTGTTGGTTGGTTTGCCAGTTTGTTGGTTCATTTAACAACTGTGCCTTCAAATCATGTGAAGCATATGCATTGCTGCTCCCTCCATTTATTATTCATTGTGTTTAGTTTGATTACATTATTAAATGTTTCTTTTTTTTTTTTCTTACTTTTGTTTAAGAATTTTGTAACATTTATTATCAGTGTGTCATTTTTATCTTTTAAACGGGGTTTAAAAAAAAAAGCAATATTGTTTTTTGTTTTTTTTTTTTCAAAAATTGTTCCCAAAAAATAGACAGAACATAGTTGAGATTAGCTAGACTAGTGTCAAAACAAACAATGGTATCGGCTGCAGGTAAATTAGTTAGTAGCTCAATTGGAGGAATCTGTTTTGTCTTGGCACGTCTTTTCATGCATCCTGTGTGTTCAAAGGCAACAGTTGCCTTGATGATTGTAGGATGGAGCAGTAAATGGGTTTGCAAATTACCGATTTGTATGCTGTCATCTCTAGGAGTGCATCACTCAATCTTAGACGGGGGTTAGGAGTAGAATAATGTGGGGAGCTAGCAAGTAATCCACTTCTTTATTGATGCTTTCTGGGCATGGTCTAGTGTGAGCAGAACCTTGGACTGAGCAAGAACCTGCTAGAGGGATCATATCTTCCCTCTGGTGTGGGAACACCTTGGCATCCTCAGAAATGGGCGTCAGGATGTAGTTGGGGGAAGGATCTTTCTTCTGGACCTCTTTACGCAATGATCTGATTTTAGAGCGGCAAAGGATGGCTTAGTGAATGGACATCGAGACAAATGGTCAACATTTAACAGGATGTTTAGAAATGAAAGGTACGTTGGGCTGTAGTGAAGCAGGAAGTGTAGAAAAAGTTGAACGCCCAGGTCACTTTAGTTGCGTCTGGCTTTTTAACCTCAGATTAGTGTGTACAGAAAAGTGTGCCGAGCGTGTTCATCTCCATTGACTTTCAATTTCAATGCCAAAACCTCGTCAAACAAGATTTTCTGTCGGATCAGACGCAAAATTAGATTTGGTATATTCAGGACTTTAGACAAAGCGATTGGAAAAGTTCTTTCTGCATCCTGGATCATCCCATATTCCTTCTCTTGTTCTTTTTGCATCAGATCTCCGGACTTTTGCGGGGCTATTGTTGGCCTTTTGATGACTGATCGTAACAGCAGGTTAAAAAACAACTGAAAGAAAATGTAGGCTTCATCTATTAACTCTAGAAAAATCTTGAAAGCAGCGGAAACAGTTTTAGGTTAAGCATGCTTTTGATTTCAATTCAGGCAGTCCTGTTTAATATAGATGTACGCTGCAGAAAAATTCAGTGCTGTGTTTTCAGTTATTTCCTGTAGATAAAATCTATAATGTAAAATGATTTAGCTGTTATTTTCCCCTCATTTAGTTTTTTTCTGTAACAGTTTAAATGTTCATCTCTCTGTTTTCGTCTCAGCCAATTCCCCAAGAAAAATCCTTTAAGGGTGTAAGGTCACTATCTGGAAGCCATTACCTACCCTCCCTCTTTTTCCTTAAGAGGGAGGGGGGGCAGGAAAGGCAGTCTTATCACCATCTCCTGCCACAGAAGGTGTTAAAACACTGAAACTTATCTGATCTGATAGGTAAGAGAATAAATCTGTCTGGAACAAGTAGAGGGAACAGGAGTGAGTTGTGTAAACGCCACAGGTGGCTGAGAGGAAGGCGCACACAGGCCTGTGCACCGGTACAAAAGACACTTTTGTTTGTTTGTTGCCGTGGCCTTTAGCACCCGTATGGCAGGTTTAGCGCTCAAACTGGATTCCCCTTTCTGTTTTGGTGAGTCACTTTTGTGTTTGTTGTGCCTTTTCTTTTTAGCTCAGGCTTCTATTATTTCCATTTCTCTCAACCCAAAGACTGCTATGTTTTCATTGCCAAAAACCAGGTCGAGAAATGCTTTTGTCTGCTCTTGGAGCGCATGAATCACTCTCCATAGTTTACCCTGTTAGTGTGTTTATGTGTCGGTTGGTTCTACCAACTTCCAGGCTGAGGCTCTGCTGTAATGGCACCTGGTTGTATGGGTTCAGCCAAACGGCCCAGAATGGGAGGTTTCCCAGTATACGATCGTCGAGGCGGGGTATGCGCGCTATGCCTCCGGGGCAGACACACGCTCTGCTATTATCTCATCTCACACACGCAAATAGGGAAAAAAAATTGGCCAAAGAAGCTGTCATTAACTGCAATTGAGTGCAGAAGACAAGAAAGGGAAATCCGTCAAGTCAGTCGGTGATTGAGATGGATTGTTTTTTTTTTAAAAAACGCTGTGTACCATGCTATTAACCCAGCCTAAAACACATTAGCTTCCTTAATATCTCCTACTTTCTCTAACACGCGTGGTATGAAGTAACGGCTTCTTCCAGAATCTCTGGGCTCCTCCGTTTCCTCCTCCTGTCACTAGTGACCCAGAAAAGTGTTGCATCAGGTAAAAGTGTCCCCAGCCTCTGCAGGCTGTCTGTCATGTTAGGAGGGTGGGGAGCGGTGCGGGGCGGTGGGCTCTCTTTGTCTCACCCAGAATAACCTTCACCTCTGCTGCTCTCTCCCAGCACAGCCTGTGTTACACCACATATACCGTATATGAGTTTCTGTAACTGCCACCTGCAGAGCCACGGTGCTATGGTGAATCACACGTTGTCTTGACTTCTTTCATTACGTCAAGAAAACTCTCATAAGGTGAGAGAAACATAACTTATGGTTTTGGTTTATGTGGCGTTTGGAGCTCACAAGCAGCGGTGACCGGCGTCTCCCCGCCTCTCCGCTTGTTGTTTGACAGCGGTATCACTGCACCGCCGGACAAATCGCTTTCTAATAAGCCTCTCTTACAAGTGAAGTGCCAGCTATTGAATACAGCGTTAGCTGAAAGTGCAAATTGACTGCTGCAGATGGATGGCCTGGGGGTCATGTTTGTAAAGCGAGCCAGGAGAGAGGCGCTCTGTATCGACAGTATTGATCTGGAGTCGTCCCTCGAAGGATGACTGGATTTATGTAGTGCAGCGTTTTCAGTGTTTGCTGACAGATGAGGCAGGTTTGTCAAATGGGAGATGTAATTGTAATTGCTGCAACTTGTCAAACACCAGGAAAAAAATATATTTAATACCAGAAGTAACTGTTTAGCTTTTTGTATTGAAAGTGTTCCTTTTTTTTGTCATGTTTTAGAAATCTGGGACACAATAAGCTGGCCTCCATCAGCACCGAAGCCTTTGCCAATCTTCCTAACCTGCGTGAACTGTAAGTATTCAACTTTATTACTTATTTAGTAGCTCTATAATGTGCTTCATAACATTTATATAGCCTGAGTTTTCCAGTCTTTCCAGCTTTAATATGTTAAGGTTATAGGTCATTAGTATTAGTAGAGTATTTGGTAAACATTTTTTGAAAATAATAGGAAATAGATGTGTGATGGCCCCTCTCTCTGCTGCACAGTTGTCTTTTCTTTTTTTCTGCTTTTTTAAATTACTACTTTCTTTTTAAATTTAGCTTCACCCATCGTCCCATCAGCTCTGGCCAGCTTAAAGATAGCACCCCCACACCCTGATGCTGCCACCACTGTGTTTCTCCATGGGGGGGCGGGGGTCTGCAGGGGGTTAGGGGTAGCAGTTTTTTTTTTTTTTAACTTTAAAGCAGAAACACAGACATCAAATAGAAATGCGTATCTCACTTTTAGAGCTTTTTTAAATCGATCTCTTACTTCTTTCAAATCAAATATTTTCCCGCTCCAACATCATGACAGAGAACTGGCATAGCAGTAGTTTTTAAAGAGGTCCTCAGCACCCACTGCATGCCCTGTGAAGGCAGTTTCTATCAGCCTCCCTGCATTGCTGTTAGACAAACTGGAAACTCCTCATGATTTTGTTGAACCAGATTTGTTAGGTTGGTTTTATTTCTCCTTAAGTTTTTAAACCTCAACCTTCTTTATTCCTGTTTTCTAAAACTTTCTCCTTCATAATTATTTATATATATATAGATATATATATATATATATCTATATATATATAGATATATATATATATATCTATATATATATATCTATATATATATACTTCTTTGTGCTATATAACATGAGATCCTTGTAAAAGCCGTTGAAGTATGCGGTGGTAACGAGTCAAAGTGTGAAAACGTTGAAGGCGTGGGAAGTGAATGACTCGATGCAGACCAATGTCAGTGTGTTTCCCAGCAGCTTCCTTCTGTGTTGCCTTGAACTAAGTCCAATTAAGAATTAAGTGGTGGTTTTCTATATTAAGCCTTCCCCTCCACCACCCGATACTGTGGCCAGGACTGGCCTTGTAAATATTTTATACGGCGAGGAGAGGGGCTTGGCTTTGTGTCACTCAGCACCAGTGTGCGGCACAAACGCACACGAGCGCGGGCCGGCCGATAATACACGCACTGGTGACATCTCTGGCAGGCTGAGCCACCAGTCATACGCTCCTGGACATCTGTTTTACTCCCGTGTTATTTTTGGTTTTTACAAGGATGACCTGCCGCTTGCTCTGCGGCAGACGTGACAAGTAGTGTTTGAAATCCTTTGATTTATGTCCAGAACGAATTTAGCGAACACGCAAAGGTTCAAAACTTTTGTGATGTCAAGAGAAATTAAGTGTTTTGGGATTTTTTTATCTATTTCTTGTCCAAATCTCTCTAACTTGGGATCTTATTTCTGTCGTTAAAGTAAAAACCAATGAAAGTATTTTCTGTTTGTTTCTTTTCAGCGACTGTTTTTTTGTTTTGTTTTTTTTTTCTCTGACCTGCTGTTTGTTCCTTTCAGGCACTTGGATCACAATGAGCTGACGTCCATACCAGATTTAGGACAGGCTGCTTCCAAAATAACATCCCTCTACCTGTGAGTACTGCCCTGATTTCTGCTTGAGATGCTACCAGGAAAATATTTTCTTTCACTGTATTCATAAGTCATTAGCCTAGAGATTCCTGCGGATCTCAGAAGTCACATTGATTTAACATGAAGGTTATTATTAATGCAACCCGGCTGCAGCAAAGAGGATCAAAAACCCATTTCCCTTTTGAGCCCTGTTGCCGTCAATAAGGAGTCCTGTCTTGAGAGATTAGCACACGGTTAAGCAAGCGACGGCTCTTATTAGCCGGCTATGTGGTCCTGTCCACAGCGAGCTGGCGCTGCCTGTTTGGAGTGTCAGCTCGTATATGGATTCAACTCTGTTGCTCTCGGCTGTGAAACCGTGCCTGTTGGGGACTGCCTGCGCCGGCATCTCGCTGGAGATTTACTGCCGTATTTGGGAAGGGCGGGTGTGCGCTTGTGTGTGTCACAAATGTGAGCTCAGCGGTCCATCAGCAGCTTGACTCTTTATTTTTTTTCCTTCCCCTCCAGCTTAGTTGAAAGACTCATGTGATGTGGTCAGGTAACAACAAGTGAAGAGAGACGAGAATGCTCGCCAGTTCTTCATGTTTTGACGAGCAAGTGTGAAGTTTGAAGTGAGACAAACCTGCGAGTTTGAAACTTTTATTTCAAGCCAAGTAACTGAGAGAAGATTATTTTAAAGTGAGCTATTTTCAATTTCGGTGAGATGTTTTAAACCATATAAAAAAGAAAAGAAAAGAGATGTAAATAAACTTTTTTTCTTTTCTTTATTTTTACCAGATGTTGCTGCATGTTTTCAGGGCTGCCTAAAGAGAGTAAGACTTTCAGCAGACAACAGGAAGGCTTAAGATGTATTGCAAAAGTTGCAGTTTTATCCTTCCCAGCTTTTCACTATCCTTTAGCAATAAACATGCTGGGACTGCAAACGGTGATGTTTACTGCTAGTAGTACTAACTATGCTAACTTCTGATGTAAGATCCTAAACATTGCCTTTTTTTAGTTTAAATAATGAGCTAATGAGGGATATGACGGAATAGATATTCTATTTTTTTTTGTTGCTCCTAAATTTAGTTCAGAATCGAATGAAACGGAGTAAAAACACGAGCGAACATCAGAAGCTATCCACAGCTGTTATAAACAAATATTTAATGTAGTTTCATACTTTAGCATTTTCCCTTCCCCTTCAGTAGAAAATGGACGGGAGATTTTTCTGTGCTAGCCGTTATTTTTCCCATTTAGCTTCTTCTGCCCACTCGCTAGTAAAGCACACAGCTGCTGCTTCGTGTCATGTTTGCTCATTGGCGTATCATCTTTCGGCATCGGCGAGCTTTTGTGGGAGTCGCACACTCGCTTCACCCCTTGTGTGTCATCTGCCTGCTTCTCAGAATTCATGGTGATGCACCGATGTGGTCAGAATATTTCTGTGAGCTGTACATGGTTTATAGGAAGAAAGGGAGTTTGATTAGGCAACGGTGAGTGTAATAACTGGAAAAAAAAGTGTCTCTCCTCTCGTTTCCCTGTTTTAGCTTTGGGTAGATGTTGCTTCATGTTGTTTGATTTTCTGTCAGTCCCTTTTTTCCACTCCTGATTCACAATAGACTGGAGCAATTTCACCTTTACTTCCCCACTGACTGTGGAAAGTGGAGGCTCATCCAAAAGAGCTGGGCTGTCTTTTTTTGGCCCTGACTTGAAGCCTGTTGCTGGGGAGGAAGGGCTGCTGTCCTGATGGGAGTGGAGGCTGGAGGGAGGGTCAGATTTTTACAAAGCTACGCAGCCGGAGCAAAGGCCCGCTGAAGCACTTGCAGCTGCAGCTGTCAGTCACATGGCTTTCAGTAAAATGGGTAACACGGCGCAGGGGAGGAAAGGATGAGAAAACGCAGAGGGAGCGAGGGATGAGGGATTTGACCGGTGTCAGATCAGGGTGACATCATAACGTGTCGAAAGAGGTGAGATTAGGGGAAGCGGTGAGGTAGTCTGTGGGAAGGTACAGGGAGGCAAATGAATGGGGGAGAAAAAGGCAGCGTGAAGCGAAACCAGGGTCAGCCATGTTCCTAAAACTAAATCCAGTGCAAACTAGTTGGGAGCTATATAAACCAGCAGGAGTGAGAGCGTGTTTGTGAGCTGGCAGCGTCTTTGCCACTGGTTGGAGGTTGTCTGGAATGCCGTCTGACTGCAAGTCTGTGTGAGACAGCGGCTGACACGCATGCGACAAAACAGACAGAAAAATCTTGTCTTCAGAGAGATTCATCAAACAGCAACCACTCCAAAAGGCTGGGAGCCGCACATATATGGATGCTGATGTCTGCCGAGGCATCCAGCGTCTGCTGGGAACGGTGGGATGTTTACTTGACTCTTTCTCACACAGCATGTTTCAGGAAGGGAAAACTGACCGTTTCACTTTGATTCTGCATCTAAAGATGGTCTTCCTCTCAACAGGGGAGGCATTTAATCCTCAACTACTCCACTTTTTGTTCCATTTGCTCAAAGTTTCATTTTTTGTGTGTGCTATTTACTCCATAAGCCCTATTGTATCCTGCTGACTGGCAGTGTGCAGCAACAAATAGGAGAAAAAGACTTATACTTACTTTATGCTGTAAACTTTGTGCTGCTTTTCAAGCCGTGACATTTTAGAGCCCCGATGCACCTCGAAACTGGTAATCATCCCACCCCTAGTCTGAACACAGACCCAGAATATGAACAACACGTTAACTTGATAGAGGAACTATGGCTGTGCTGTCTAAACAGCAGAGGCCAGGCTCCCACAGTTCCCACAATGCATTTGGCAGGCCTGCTGAAGCCCCGCAGACTCCCAGAATGTGACAGCAGGGTGGCACAGGAAGAAAGAGAAGTTTTAAAAGCAACTTTCATTGGGGGTTTTAGATGATTAGTGTTTTTTGTCCAGAGTGCCGATCTTTACATCTAGCCAGCCATGCTTTAAGGTGGCAGCGGTAGTGTAACAAGGTCCCTTGCTTTAAAAAGGAGGGTCTGAACCAGCGGACACTGGGACAGGGTCATGAGATTTACAGCGAATCAGATCCTAAAGAGAACAAGAGCTGACCACGCTCTTCTTTATCAGAGACGTCAGCGGCCGGGTGAGAATCGGTTTCTGTAAACACGGCTGTTGTACGATGGAGGGCTTCAAACGCGTTCAGTGCGCAGTCTTTATCTGTCCCCAACACACAGCTGGGAACCAAGGCGCTTAATGTGGAGAGAGAGTTGAGAGTTTGAGACCAATCTGTTTTTCCCAGCAAGAGGTCACCAGCTGTTGACCCCACCTCACCACTTAACTCCCCCCTGCTCCTCCCACACCCTTCTTCTTCTTCTTTTTCCTTCCCTCCTTTCTTTGCTGCGTTTGCTCACTGTAGCCACTGTCTGTGGCTCTGTCCCCTGTGTGCTCATCCTAACAATTTCTGCCACTGTTTATTCAGGTGGGCCACTATGGTGTGCCCCAGCCACCCTCCCTCCTCAGAGGCACCAGAAAGTGTGTGTGGGTGTGTGTGTGTGTGTGTGTGTGTGTGTGTGTGTGTTGATCTGCTGGTTCAGAGCCAGACAGGAAGTAGGGACTGACTTTGTTTTTATGAGGGTTTCTCATGGAGCACCTGCTCTCTCTCCTCTTTCTCTCTTTTACATTTTGACGCACAACCTTGTGCTAAAGATGGAAGTCCCTGAAATAACGTTAATCAGCTGTGGAATTTTCCTTTTTCCAAAACAGAATTTCCTAAAAAGCAGAAAGATGACAAAAAGAGATTAAAACAATGGATAAAAAGTGTAACAGCACAAAGTAACACATTATTGTGAGGAAAAGAGAAAACAGAGATTGTTGGTGTTTTCATAGAGACTTGTGTACTTCATCCTGCCACAATCTGTTGATGGCTATTAGCTGAGCGATCCAAAAATCTGTCCTTTCAATATGCAAAACGAACACAGGTAGTGAACTAACCTACCTTCACACATGGTGATGGTTGCATGTTCCTGGGGGATTACGTTAATCAGACATTTACATGAAAAGCAGGTAAATTTGAATGCAACAGGTTAAAATAGTGTCTAAATTGTTTCATGTTATCAGTGCTGTATTGGGCTGGCTGGTTGGATACAATAACCTTTTTCTCTTTTTTTTTAGATGATATCATTTTTGAAAAGTCTGTTTTGTTTGTTTTTTTTGTTTGTCACATATGGACTCTTTGGGCTTCCGTAGTTTAGAGTCATCAGCCTGTCACTTTTTGTTCTCGGAAGTTATTTTAAATTATTATCAATAAACTAGATTACTGCTTAACACAGCAAGCGGTGAGCTGTTTGTTATATTTTCATTGTTTACAGCGTCTGACAAGTTGTTTAACAGGCATTGAATCACAGTTTGAGTTTTAGTTTCACTTTGAGTTCAGGTCAACTGAAATAAGAGCAAGTATTTTTAAGTATTTTATTCATGTAGCTAAAGGAATTAAATAAATAAATAAAATAATCTAGGAGCACTGATTCAATAATTCCCACCCAGTCTTGCTGCACAAATTTCATTTGGGGGATTTTAAAAGAGCCATCTTCAAACCAGTTGGAAACTTTAGTTGTGCAAGTTTCTAACAGTGTGCTAATCTCTCAAGAAGTGCGGCTTCCTGAAAGCGATTCCCAGCCCTATTTAACACCTGATTGTGTGTCGACTTGCATGTGTTGCTCAGCGAAGGACTTTCATCCTCACTGCTGTAACACAGGCTGGTGGTCTTCTAACAAGTACCTCCAAACAGTGAGACAAAGGGCCTTCAAACATGCCCAGGTCTCTGTGGCGTAAAGTGTGAGAAAAGCTGCAGCATCAGTGCGTTTCTCCACACAGTCTGTGACGGCCTCTTTGTCCTTGAGGTTGTTTACAGAAGGCCCGCCTCTGTTTGGGAACTTTTAAAGAAGACGCTTTGTGGGGGATGGAGACCACTTTGTTCTGTGTACTCTGCTCTCGCTGGGCCTAAGTGGACTCAAAGAAGTCAGAGTGGATTTGGATCTGTTCCCCCCCGATTGATGAACTATATGCTGAGTCTAAGCGAAGTCATTTCCATCACATCTCATGTTAAATCTTTTTCCTCTTAATTTTCAGGCATCATAATAAAATCCGCAGTATAGATGGCAGGCGAACCATAGAGCTGGTTTCTGTGGAAAAGCTGGACCTGAGCAATAATGACATCACTGATCTGCGAGGGGACGGCTTCCCCGCCGGACTTCACATCAGAGACCTGTAAATACCTCAGGAGGCGGATCTTTACGTTTTTGTGTTAAATGCTACAGAATAACTCCTGAGAAGTAAGAAGGGCTCCTGGTTTCTTTCTTTGTTGTAAATGGTTGTTGTTTTTGTTTTTTCTCAGATACCTCAGCAACAACAAGATCAGCACGCTGCAAGTCGGAGCGCTGGATCGTCTGGGTTCAACTCTACAGGTCCTGCGCCTGAGCCGAAACCGCATCAGCCAGATCCCCATCCGAGCCTTCCAGCTGCCGAGGCTCACACAGCTGTGAGTGCCGCTCTCTTTTATCGCTCTTAGCAAAAAGTTAAAAGGTTTGGGTCTGAGTCAGTGTGACCGCTTCACCTCCACAGTAGAGTCAAGGCTGGAAATGAATGGCTTTCCCTTGTCTCTCCTTTGGAGACTTAAGAGAATTGAGAGGATTTAGGAGTTTAGATGAGGAGTGGTTTCCTGGTGTCTGTTGATCTGGCTCTGTGTGTTTTAACATTTAGAACACCGTTAGTGTGAGCTATACCTCCAGGGGTGGATAAGGTCTGACAAGGTAAACACCACTGTTGTATTATTAGTGATTTACTGCCTTCCTCCATATCCCCAAAGTGCTTAGTTCAATCCCAGCACCACGGTCCATTATCCTCATCACACTTCCCTCCAGTGCAGATGCGGCGCCGACGCATTTTGTAGCTCAGCACCTTTTCTTAAGGTTTCCCAGGTGCCTTTGTTGAGCAGGTGGTCTGTGGACACAGTATCTGTAACTGCTAGAGGTCATGTACTCTAGAAGTTAAAGAAACCATATGGATGTTTGTCGTTGAGGCCCTGAACGCAGAGCAGTTGCACAATTTAATGCCGTACGCGCAAGAGGGAACCAAATCTGCTTTATGCAGCCTATGGCGTTTATTAATGTTCACCTTTGTTCTCATTCTGGTTGCTTGTTTCCTCCTTCAGAGAGCTGAACAGGAACCGAATCCATCAGATCGAGGGACTAACCTTCCAGGGATTGTCCAGCTTGGAGGTGCTGAAGCTGCAAAGGAACAGCATCAGCAAACTGACTGATGGAGCCTTCTGGAACCTGTCCAAGATGAAAGTCCTGTACGTTAAACAAAAAATCTAAAATAAAGTGACAAAACTTTACTGGATTAAAAATGTTGTTGGAAGCACGTTCATCCTCTAAAGCGGAGTTTTGGCACAGCATTGTTGAGGAGACAAACCAAACAGCAGATTATATAGCAGGAAGGTATTACTGCTTGTTGTACTCTATCCTCATGGTGAAACATGATGGCGGCAGCATCAGGCTGTGGAGATGCTCTTTTTGTTGGAGCTAAAAGTAAAATGGGTTTAATGCAGAGAAGTTGTGGGAGGAAACCTGTCTGTGGTTGGGAAGGACTAGAGGGTTAAAGGACAGCGGCTCAGAACCCATAGATTAGAGGATATTTATGTTTTAGAATGGCCTAGTCAAAGTCCAGTATCTTTACTGGGGCTTATAAATGATGGTTCATATATGCTGTCTGTATTTTCACTGAGTCAATTTTTTTCTGCAAAGGAAAAAGGACGAAAAAGTTAAGTCGTTAGATTTGTGGTGGAAAACGCGTCTGTTTTCCTGGGATTAATTTGTCTAATCAAGAAAAATCAGATAGATTGTTGAAGTAACATGGAGGAAAAAAAATAAACCATGCTAATGTTTTCCGTTACTCAGTCCTACTGGGGAGCAGATGCTTTCTGCCGTCTCTATTTTTCCTTAAAGTGTTTTCTCTTGCAGACACCTGGAGTACAACAACCTGACTGAGGTGAACAGCGGCTCCCTGTACGGCCTCAGCTCCCTCACACAGCTCTTCCTCAGCAACAACTCCATCGCCCGCATCAACCCCGATGGCTGGAAGTTCTGCCAGAGGCTGAGGGAACTGTGAGTACCTCCATGACGTAGAGCTTTAGATTTTAGATTTGCCCTGAGGTGCTTTAGTGGGTTTCAGTAACCCAACTCTCTCCATCAGCCTTCGCCGTGGGTTAAATGACATTTTGCTTTAACACTCTATCCGCTATGCCATTCTCAGGATAAGCCTGTTTATCCCATAATTAGAGCTGGGCTCAACGGTGCACAAGCCTTTTGACAAGAGTTTTTGTCCCGGTCTGTGAAGCTTGAGGTTTTGGCAAACGGGCGTGTAATCCTCCCCTGTTTGTGTTGTGGTAATTACACTGGAGGATCACCTCCTCATCCTTTGTCTACTGAGTTATTATCTGCAAGTCTCTCCCCTGTGCTGTTGACATGAGTGTCGTAATGCTGCTTGAAAGCGCTGCGCTCGGCCCCACCGTAGCTAACCGTGAGGTAGCCCTGGTTATCTGTGGCGCCTCGGCTTGTTTACGTGCAGCAGTCTGAGAGTATTAAGTGGTGGACGGCGTACATTCGCGTTTGCTCTGTGTATCTTGGCGCTGCTTCCTGTGTGCACATCTTATGAATGGCAGATTGCTTCCCGAACACAGCGGCCCTCATGGATTTATTATCCATAGAGCTGTGATGAGTGCAGCGGCCGATGGAGGCGGTTGGCCCGTCTTTATGAGGAGCTTGTTATTGCATTCCCACTGCGCCTGGCTGAGCTGGTCATCGGGGGGGAATCTCTGCACACATGATTGGTCAAGCAGACCTGAGGCCTGGCTGCAGAGATTGACAGAGAGGCCAATAAAATAAATGCACAGTACTGTCCTAGAGCACTGCTGGAAAGTTCCTGCTCCAGGATTTCTGATCATTGAATAACTAAAGGCTAATATGTTCAAAGAGGAGATCAGTGGGACGCTTTTACAAGAATAAAAAAAGCATCAAAAAGAAGCTATAAGCTGCTATGTTCAGTCTATAAATGTCTATTTATTGGTTTTCAGATCTCGCTTATTTTTCTTCGAAATTTGACCTTTGTTTAAATGATGTTGTTTATTTCTGGGTCCACAAACATCACAACTTCCTTTTTTTTTATTCACCAACTAAATGCAGTACGAACTAAACACAAAGGCATTTTTTTCTTTGAGGTTTAATTGGACCTGTGATTGTTCATCTGGGTCTGTTAACATGCAAAAAACAAAAACACAGCTGTTTTTTAATTACTTTATATTTTTTTCTAACACGATGCAGGTCCCAGAGATTCTTAAACTGGGTTTACAGGAATCTGTGATTAGCACAGGATGGACCAGTGGGTCCTGTTTAAAGCTTTTCCTAATCCAGGTTTTTGATGCTTTCATGTATTATATAACAATCTTCAGAATCAGACATACTTTAATAAATCTTGAGAGAAGAAAAAAAATCAGAAAGTTAGAGTTGAGAGCAGATCAGCCAGGAAAACACTCATCTTCTTGTGTTTTTCTTTAAAAAACAGAGTTCAACCTTTCTGTGAATCTGTCTTCAGAGTAAACTACTGACACATTCAGTTGGTTTATGATATCCTGACCAGAACCTTTTTATTCCCTCACTAAATGAATGGATCTCAGCTCTGCTTTATCATCTGCTGGATCAGTTAAAACTTTGCTACATTATGAAAAAAAAGACAGAAATAGTTGCAAAGAGCTTTCAGATCAGATGTTTCAAGCTGCCTCCGCGTTCAGTAAACCCGTCATCTCCTTCCAGACCTCACACCATCCTCTTTCCCTGTCTCTTCCCCCCCCCCCCCGACCCCTCCTCCTCTGTCCAGGAATCTGTCGTACAACAACTTGACCCGTCTGGACGAGGGGAGCCTGGCTGTGCTGGGGGAGCTACACACGCTGCGGCTGGGCCACAACACCATCAGCCACGTCGATGAGGGGGCCTTCAGGGGCCTGAAGGCCCTACGAGTCCTGTAAGTACACCACCCTGAGACTCTCTCACTAGCATCAGCCCCCTGCTGGAGGTAAGGTTAGAGGTTCCACTGGGGAGCAGGGAAAGCTGAGCTGTTAAATATTGGTGTTGCCTGAGTGATATTTGATATTTTTGCCCAAGTAGATCCGTAACATGGCTTTCCTTCCACCTTTTTTTCCACAAACAGATAAAATAAAGGGGAGAAAGAAATAGAAAAAAAAAGTCTTTAGATATATCCCTTAAAGCCTTTTGAAAAATAAAAAAAAACTGACAGTAGAGCCAGATCTTCGTAAAGCAGATCTCAGAACAGGCTGATGAGCCAAGGCACACATCCTCTCTGTCTGACACACTGGAGGCTTGTTTACTGGTCAGAGCAAAGGGACGAACACTTTGGATGAGCTCTGGGCTCTTTCCCATGTTTTCATTTCTGCCGTTTAATCGCCTCCTTTTTTTTGTTTTATTTTATTACTATTTTTAATCTCATGCCTCATTAAAGTATCCAGAATCCTTAGATTTATCACGTTACAGCCACAAACTTCAATATACAATTTTTTTTTTTTTTTTTAAGTCTCCTTTTCATGTCTAAACCTCTGCGGTGGTGTGTTGAGGCAGGCCTAATCTAATCAGTGCAGAGGAGAACAGGCGTAGGCACGGCCCTGACAGAGAGCTGGGGGAGCTTTAATTGGGGATGTGCTGCTGGTTGTGCTGGCATGAGGCTGGAGCCTACATCAGGGTGTGAAAGGTCCAAACAGACCAGCCTGCCCTCTAATTCGATGGCTCATCGGAGCCCCCCCCCCCTCCCCTTTTGCATGTCCCTCAGCTCCACGGCTGCTCATCCACCCACCCCTGGCTTTGCTTTAACAAGGCAGTGGCGATTCGGATCCAACCAGCCAGAAAGTGTAGGAAATTGGCAGGCGCAGTGGAGCCCCAGAGCAAAGACAGCAGCCAGCAGAGACTGAAAGGGACCGGAGGGGACACAAAAGATGCTTGGAGAGCAGGGGGAGGAGGAGGTGCAGCTGACCATCAACCTGAAAGGGTTTTCTTAAGTTTGGAGGAAGGTCTTTTGTCACTTCAGAGCAGTTCTCAGAGTCGGAGGGCTTTTTCTTTTTGATCTACATGCTGAAGGGTTAGCGGTGGCGTCAGCACAGCTACGACTTCAGCTTTCTTTTTCTCCATGGGTTCTCTCTTCTATCTGCCTGACCATGAGCCTTGGATGTTCCCTACCTTCCAGCTCCCCCCCCCCCTGACCAGGCATTATGCTCTCCCCAGTCCCCATGCATTATGCATTTGTTTCCCTGCACGGGGGGGGGCGCGTCTCTACACCGACTCACATGGCTCGCTCTTCCACCCTCTTGAAGGAAAGAATGCGCTCGGTTGGCAGAGCAGAGCAGCAGAGGGGCTTTTTCTGGCCAGGTGCAGATGGGGGAGGGTTGGAGCGTGGGCGAACTGGCAACCCATGACTTCAGGGCCAGCTCTGCCAGGGCTGGGAAAGTTTGGTCCTTCTTATCCGTCTCTCTTCTCTTCTCTGCAGGGAGCTGGACCATAACGACATCTCTGGCACAATAGAGGACACCAACGGGGCCTTCGCTGGATTGGACAAGCTCACCAAGCTGTGAGTGTCTTCAACTCCTTTTTTCCTTCTCCCACATCAGTCACTTCCTGCAGCCGGTTAGGGCCTGCTCCTCTCTCTCTGCCGTTGGAGACATTGGTTATAGGATAGAAAGTAAAGTGTGTCTCTGTCAGTGAAGCAGGGATGGGCGGGACGTCCAGGTGATCGTAAAGCAGTGCCATTGCCTCTTTGGATTCAGCACTCTGGTTCAGAGCTGCAGGACTTTAATCCTCCACAATTTCTTCCTCCTCATCCTTCAGTCTCCCTCTGATAATTAGCTCCATGGTGGAATAAAGCTGGAGCAGGATAATCACAGGACGTTGTTGGCCTCAGTGTCGCGCCCTGTGGAGCTCTAATCCTCAGGAGCCGATGTCCTCCAACTTTTAGGAGTGAATCTGCTTTAAGAAAGATGTTTTAATGATTGACTCAATGGCAAGACTGAGTGGGGAAGAAATACATGAACAAACATGAAGTACATGTAACCTGGTGTTTCCCACCTCTGCTCAAAGGTCACCTTTTTTTCTCCCCCTAAATCTCTTTATCTTATAATTAATCAAGCCAAGCAGCAGTTCTGTCTGTGAAGTTAGCGATTTGTGAAATTGGAGCTGGAGGGGAAGTTTTAGTGTCTCCGAGCGGCAATCATCAACCTGCAGGATGAAAAGATGACGTCCAGCCAAGATGGTTCCCAGTGTGAGAGAAGCAGAGAGAAAGAGCCCAAGAAAGCAGGAGAGAAAGGGCTTTTCTTTGAGCTGGCGGGGGGTTTTCTCCCCAAAAGGCTTATTTCTATTTCTGCTTCATGCCTCCGCTCCTTTCACTCCCAACCCCCCACCCCCCCAAAATTCCCACTGTCTGTTGTTGGAAGCTGAGAGAGGGTGAAATTGAGGGCCGTATTCAGTCATCAAACATCAAACGCGTCGCCTGCCCCGCCCTCTGACCCTGCCCCCTTTTATTTTATTTTTGTTTTTTTGTTTTTTTTGTCGTGATGGAAGCGGTCCTCTGCATCCCGAAGCTGTCAAGGCGAGCCATGGGAAAAAGAAAATGTAGAAAGAGGACTTCAAAGTGTCCAGCAAAGGTCGATCCTGTCACGTTCAAAGCTCAAACTTCACTTTATTTCATGAGGATTTTATCAGTCAGCTGAACATAAAGCAGCAAATAAGTGAACAACAGAAAGGAAATGCTGGATTCTTTCATAAATGAGTTTAAAGCTGAGTTCAGCTCCTCACACCTCCAAATAAAATCCACTCCAAACATCTGGCGATCGTCTGATTAGTAGACAGCTGGATTTGCTTTTAGATCTGTTCTGTGACACCGCAGAGCTTGACCGCAGACTGAAGGGTTGTGGATTGAAGTTTAGGTGAAGGTTTAGTTGCTCTGTAGGACTTTAAAAGCAGGTTTCCAGCTGAGATGTTGGCAAATTTTTCTCTTCATTTCAGTTTTTTCTGGGTATAATGAAGCAGTTAGGTCGTCAGTGTAGTCATGGGCTGCTTTCAGTGTGTGTGGATAAGTTTGAACCTCAGTGGAAGGCACCGAGCCGTGGAGCTGATCTACGTCAGGAGATGAGTCTATAGAGCAGAGAGGAAGGGCTGTTTGACGCCACCTTCACTCTGATGGTTGCGTATTTTCACCTCAGAGCTCAGCTGGAAAAAACAAAACACTGCTCACACAAACGCACACATCAACGCCTGTTTGTTGCCGTTTTAATCTAATACAGATAAAAGTGTTTTTTTTAGCCTCATTTCCTTCCAACACCCTTCCTCCTGGCTGATCTCCACCCAGTTCAGATTTCCAGTACCCCACTTATCAGATTCAGCCTTGCTAATTGTGCTTCTCTCTAACACCCCACCTCTTCTTTCTTTCCCTCCATCCATCGGTGCCCTGGGTGTTTTGCGACGGCAGGACTTTGTTTGGAAACAAGATCAAATCTGTGGCCAAGAAAGCCTTCGCCGGCCTAGAGACCCTGGAACACCTGTGAGTATCCCACAGCAGAACGATAGGGAGGGAGACAGCTGGGTGTAAATACTAGGGGGGGGTCTGAGATTGCCCTAAAAGTAGCTCGCAGAAAGGAGGTTTCTGCAATTTAATAGGATCTTTGTAAAAAGAGAAGACTGAGCGTCCAGCTGTCTCTCTCTCTCTCTCTCTCTCTCTCTCTCTCTCTCTCTCTCTCTCTCTCTCTCTCTCTCTCTCTCTCAATCTGAACATTTTCCCTCGCAGCTTTAGCATAAGTTATTGAGCACATGTGAGCTCTGGAGTAGAAATTAGATCTCTGAATAATTTTGTATTCCTTTTGTTAATTCAAGGCAATGAAAAAAGATGCATGTGAAAACCTTGATATCCTTCTCCCCTATCTAAGAGCTGATTTGCTGATTTCTTTCATGCCAACAGGAACTTGGGGGAGAATGCGATCCGTTCCATCCAGCCTGACGCTTTCAGCGAGATCAGGAACCTGAAAAGCCTGTGAGTAACATCTTAGCCTTAGACATCATTGACATGTCAGAACCACATGTGATACACCGACGGGATGTCATATGAACTGGGAGGAAAAGGACTGTTTCCAACATTTCTCTAAATTGGGTTTTGCTTTTTTACTGATCTGAAGTCAGACCACTAAAAAAGGATATCAAGTACACAAGAAAAACTGAAGTATAAGTAACTAATTTTCTTGATTTGTGTGATTCACTGGATTTTAGCAGGTAAGACAATTTACCAATGGAAAAACATGATTTCCATTTAAAATAATGAAAAAATACTCAACAGCTCCTCTTTATTACCTGCTTAAATAAAGTTCATGCTCTACTTTTTGTTCTTTGAGATAAATTCCTAATAAAAGGGATTCAAGTTTCTGGATTTAACTTGACAAGAACTGACAAAGTTTGGGAAATACTTTCTTAGGAGACGTTATGTTGAAGCAAAAAATGCTTACAGCAGCACATCCTCAGTTTCAAATGGTTTAGCCATGCTTTAAAAAAATGTCCGTGCAGTTTAAAAATGCTTGAGAAGTGATTCAGTATGTTGTTCTTTCTTTCCGTCTAGCCTCATTCAGAGCAACAGTTTCCTCTGTGACTGCCAGCTCCAGTGGTTGCCCCTCTGGCTGCAGATGCATGGTCTGCAGACGGGTGTAAATGCCACATGTGCCCACCCAGTAAGCCTGCAGGGTACCAGCATCTTTGAAGCTCCTCAAAACAGCTTTGTGTGTGGTAAGCCAGCTCTACACTTCTGTTTTTCACTTTTCTTCCACATGCTGCCTAATGTTTCCTAACCTGCGTTGGCATTAATCTCTTATCCAGACGACCTCCCCAAGCCTCAGATCACGGTCCAGCCGGAGAACACGATGACGGTTCTGGGCAGCGATGTGCGTCTCACCTGCAAGGCGGTGAGCAGCAGCTCCTCCCCGATGGCTTTTGCCTGGCGCAAAGATCAAGAACTGCTTCCCCACGGTGAGATGGAGAACTCTGCACAGCTGCGAACCCGCCATCAGGGCGGCATGCCCGACACGTCAGGCATGGGAGGAGGCGTGATGGAGTACACCACCATCCTGCATCTGCGGCGCGCCACCTTTGCCCACGAGGGCCGTTACCAGTGCATCATCACCAACCACTTCGGCTCCACCTACTCCAATAAGGCTCAAGTTGTGGTCAACGGTATGTCGTCATTAGAAAAATGATGATTTCTAGAACTTAGAAAAACTGCACCTGTGTAGCAGTTGTAGTATTTAGAACTAGAAATGCTCTGGAAATGTAGCCGTTAGCAGGAATTGGATAATTTTCAGCCTATTTCTAGACCCCACTGACCTTTTTCCATCGGTTCGGGTATCTGGGTGCCACCAGCTCCCTCTGCTAACTGTGTATTTAGTGTCAAAGCTACTGAGGGTGGAAGATTAAAGCTAGCTCTGTATGAGGTCAGGAGAAACCCAGTGGAAGACACCAAATGGAAGATGTATTACATGAGATTATCAGATATGTTTGTGGTTCCTCTATGCTGGCAAACAGTGGGCGAGAGCAACACTTTCAGAAGGTAACAGGAAGGCTACCAGGAGTACTTCACCTTGTACGACATCTGTTATGGAACACACAGGACTTAGAGAATTCAGCTGATGGAATTACAAACAATCTAAATAGAATATAAGTAGGAAAGCTTTACTTTCTGCACATTCATCAGATTTGCCACAAGTTAGTTTTTGGTTTCCTGTGAAATGTACCGGTGGGCTGTTAGCTGCAACTCTGCTTCCTCCAGCCTAACGTTCTCCGCCTCCACAGTCCTGCCGTCCTTCCTGAAGACGCCCAGGGACAGCGCCATCCGCACAGGCCACACCGCCAGGTTGGAGTGCGCCGCAGAGGGCCACCCGGCACCCCAGATCGCCTGGCAGAAAGACGGTGGCACCGACTTCCCCGCCGCCCGGGAGCGCCGGATGCACGTGATGCCAGACGATGACGTGTTCTTCATCATGGACGTGAAGCCCGAGGACATGGGGGTCTACAGCTGCACAGCCAAAAACACGGCTGGCACCGTCTCGGCCAACGCCACTCTCACCGTGTTGGGTAAGAGGCCAGAACCTGCGACCAATCGCCGCGGTCCGCGCCGGCCACGTTCCCACAGCTACATGTGGAAATAGCCGGGCCCTCAGCTGGGAATTGGTCAGAATGAGAAGCTTTATATTTTTCTTTTCTCGGCAGCTGCGGCAGTGCTGCAGGTCAGGGGCCAGAGGTCGTAGATAGGGGTCAGAGTGGGCTGGGGGGCTCACAGAGGGGTGTTTGTTAGACATTCCCACCCCTTTCTCTTCTTTTTGGGGGGGGCTACCTCGCTGCAGGCCTCACTGCTCCCAGTTTATTGGCCGTTTTACACAGTAAACTAAAAAAAAAAAAACGCTTCTCTGCTGCAACAAACACAGATCATCTTTGTCCTTTGTGTTCAGAGCGAGTAAGGAAGCGCCTTAAAGCACCCCCACCAAAAAAAAACAAAAAACGATACAGAACAGGTAGATCTATGATTTAGGTTGGAGACGTGTTTGATGCACAGTTTGATCTTTGCTAATCCTGCAGCACAAAAAAAGTGGAATCTGGTCTCCTCAATCGGTGATGTTTGGGTTTGAGGGGGATGGTGGCTGCAGTGGCGGGGCCCCTGTCTGAAACTAGGGGGGGGGGCTGTGGTGGAGAAAGTATAGATGGAGAAGAAAAATGGGGAGGCTGAAGTGGGTTAAGTGAGATCTCTTAATCTGTGTATGTCCCACTGTGAGGGGAAGTGTTGAGTCTGAGAGGCCGACTCTCTCTCACACACACACACACTGATTGAAAGCAGTCCATTCTCCAGAATCTGAAGCCGCTCTGACAAACACTGGCAGCACTGTTCCCAAGAGGATTCACTGGCAGAACAAATCTTGTTAGTTTGTTGTGATAAAACGTTACTTGATGCCGAAGTTTATCGGCGTTTCAGATGTAAGAACATGATTGTTTAATGAGATCAACGTTTTATGATTCGCTTGGAGCCTTGGATCTGTACTGGGAGCCTATGCAGCCGCAGCACAACCCTTAGAGGGATAATATGGAGGAAGATCACATGATCTCTCTGGAATGTCGTGGAAAGGTTGCAGCTTTTACCGATGCATCAGAAGAGAGTTTGAATTTGTTTAAGTTCACTGTAGAATTTTCTTAATAAGCTCAAATGAATAAATCCATCCTAAATAATTTATGGTGAAGTTCTAAGAGTTTTAAGCAGTTTTATGCCCAATTCAGATGTTGACCATTATCTTTTTTTAAATGATAACACTGTAAGGTGTTGTGAGGTCATAATACACCTTCAATGTCTTAACCTTTTTTTAAATTTAAAGCATTGAACAAAACCCATGAAATGATGCCCCTGAAATATAAAGGAATAGTTGCAGCTCTAAGAGCAGCTTAATCTCAGACCCTTGTGGAAAATCAGCTCCACCAGTTGATCTTTGTTTTTTTCCCCATGTTTCCACATCTGATGTGTATTTAAAAAAATATTTTTAACCTTTTGGAAGTTGTAGAAAAGCTGCATTAAAATCGAACTTTATTCTTTATTTCTTCCTAAAACTAAACGGCTTAAAGCTTTGAAGCCTCTAAACTTGGTAACATTGATGGTTGAATATTAGTTTAACCACCGGCTCTGTAGCGACACCTGAGACCTGAACAAAATGTCCTCCTCGTTGACAGAAACGCCTCGCCTGGCGCAGGACATGAAGAACCGCAGCGTGGTGGCCGGAGACACGGTGGCGCTGCAGTGCAAAGCCCTGGGAAGCCCGCCGCCGCGCATCACCTGGCTGCATGACGACCAGCCGCTGCCGACCTCTGACCGCCACTTCTTCACCCCCGGCAACCAGCTGCTGGTCATCGGCTCCGCCTTGGCTGAGGACGCCGGCCGCTACACCTGCGTCATGTCCAACAGGCTGGGCACGGCACGCGCTCACAGCCAACTGGTGGTGACCCAGCGCAGCAGCTCGTGCATTAGCACCGTCACCATTGGCATCATCGTCATCGCTGTGGTGACGAGCATCGTGGCGACATCCTTGGTGTGGGTCTGCATCATTTATCAGACGAGGAAGAAGAGCGAGGAGTGCAGCGTGACCAACACGGGTACGTTAACAACCACGGAGACCAGAGGGGGGGCCCGACGAAGGTCCTGCTTTCACGTCTTACTCTGTTTTTACCTCTTGCAGACGAGACGATCGTCCCTCCAGACGTCCCCAGCTACCTGTCCTCTCAGGGCACTCTGTCCGAGCGGCAGGACGTGTGTATCCGTGTGGAAGCAGGAAGTGGCCCTCAGCCCAACGGGCACGTTTTAGACGCCTCAGGTACCCGTCCTGCCATCCTTCTTCAGATATTTGTTCTGCCGCAGCCTGTAGCGTCTGGGAAAACCTGCTCAGAGTCAAATAACTTCAGCTGACGCTCTACCACCTGCAATTGATTAACCTCCCTCATCCTCTGCAGGGTTTGACGGAGCGGTGGTGTGCGCAGACTGCATGGAGACCGGCCACAGCTACTCCACTGACCCAGACTACTTGGCCCACGGATTCGGCCTCGCTCGCAGCGGCGAGTATCAACAGGAGCAGCCGGCTCCGCCGCCGTACTCCCAGTGTAGCCAGGCGGAGCAGGGGGATGTTGGGCCCAACTGCAACGGCACCCCCCACGGGATCCCGCAGGCATCCGCCTTTCCCAAAAATCACAACACGATAGAGCGAAGCCAGAACGAAAGAAAAGGTTGGTGGGAGAATTCAAACAGTAACCCAGAAATTTCACAGGAACATCAGGTGATGTTGCTCCTTGTCGAGACATATTCAGTGTACCTGTCATTAATGCTTGCTTGCTTTGTGTCCTTTGCCCTCCAGCCAGCAGAGGGGGCTCCACACCGACGGGCCTCCTGTCGCAGGACGACTCCTTCCACGAGCCGGTGAAGTTGTCCGGCGGGACAAACTACGGACGCCTGGACACTGACTGTGAGCCTGAGCTCAGGCAGACTCTGCTGCCAAACGGACACGGCCTCAGAGCCTCTCCGAACGAGAGCGCCCCCTGAGGAGATCCAGCGACTAGCAGGACACTGAATCGAGCCTGAATTCTTTCTTTGCACTGGGAAATAAACTGCTACCTCACATGGAGGGGGACGATCCCGAGCCTCCCCGGTCCGGACTGACACCCGGGGGAAGGGACAGCTAAGTGGTCGTCGCTGTCGGAAGGGAGAGTCTGGAGTTGGAGGAGGGAGCTTGTGTGGGTGGCGTCCCACCTGAGCGTATCAGTTGTATATAGTTTAAAACCTTCCTCTGGGAGGAGAAAGAACTTTAGCACCAAAAAACAAAAGGAAAAAAAATGTGACTTGCATTTGAAGCATGCAAATATAGGGAATCTTGTACAGTGTAATTATGTGCAGTAGGAAAAAAAGAGAAATATAAAAGTGGGACTTTTGACTGTACATAAGAGTTTTCTTAAATATTATATAACTTTTACAAAAGAGTGTTGGAATATCTGTGCATGGCAAAGTAAGAAGTGCTATTTTTATTGTTCTTAGGGAGAAAAACGCCTTTTTTCAGCTTTCATCAACATCCAGCTGCAGTGCCTTATTGCATGATCAAAGAAAACTCAACCTGTGATTCTTATTTTGGTTTTTTTGTGAAAGATACAGGTACACATTGTTTTTATAGCTAAACACTTGGTTGCACTTGATATGTGTGTATGTATGTGTCTATATA
>JAUZNJ010082142.1:0-23798 GCA_034780135.1 Jordanella pulchra | reverse complement strand
GTAATACCTTGTTTTAATGATATGAACTTGGCTAATTCCAACCTCGCTACAGGAAAAACGCACCTCCTCAGACTTAACAAGACATCATAACAAGCAGGGCCTGTAGGAAAAGTCTTTCCCGACCCGACGACTTTTGCTTGCTGCTGCCAGTATTCTGTTGCTCAGGACATGCAGAGACTATTGCCCCACATCGGCCTGCAGCATTTATTCATTAGTCCAAAATTAGAAACAGAACATTGAATTAGCTGCTCTTGACAACCACAATGATTTTACAGCTGTAATAACAGAACAAATCATCAAAAATTTTGGAGAAAAAAAAAAGAGCAAAGGTGGTTGCCTCTAATTTACACCTGTCTTGTGATTTTTATCACCAGGATAACTAATAATTTGCACTGGCATGATCTCAACTTTCTGTATATATGGTCGATTGCCCTTAATTAATGAGGAAGAAAAAGTTTTTTTCACATAGGGCTGGATGGCTTTGGGCATCTTTTATTAATTTGTTATTTAATAAATACAATTTTATGTATAAAAGAAAAAATATATACTTTAGAGTTTCTTAGATTTTTATTGCATAGAATAAAAAAAGGCTCAATCTTAATTATGTTATATGAAAAAGAGGGAAAAACAGAAATATTTAACAGGTCAAATACAATTTACTTTGGTTTATTGTACTTCAGTACACATCTCCTTCTGCAGCTGCACAACACTTCTACCTGTTTTGTTAAAATTACATGCAAAATTAGCAGAACAAGTGTTTGTGCTCGGGTGTTTCTCTGCAGGAGCTTGTGAAATTTTTGTTTCAGGATAATGGAAGTTGCCAAGCAACAGAGTTCAAATATTCTACCTGTGGTTTAGTGTATATTGCCGGCTGCATTTACACGGTAATTTAGAATGGGTGTCTTTATCTCGGCCAAAATACCAAAGTTTATTTAAAGAACAAATGCTCTGTGAGGCCTTACATTGTCAAATTATTAGTTGGGGTTCAGTAGGAACACAAAAAGGAAGAGCTGTGCTATTCCATGTACTGTATGCTCCATTAGCTTAATGTCATTTTATACAGTGTCAGAATAAAGAAAAACACTGATCAGGCCACAGTGAATGTAATTATTACAGTAATTTAATATGTATGGAAGTGAACTGTAGCGGAAAATTCAATAACATTTAATTTTCCTTTGCCATCTATTTCCTATAACCAAGTCACATTCAAGCTCTTTGAAAGGACGTTGAAGCCTCTTTTTCTGCAAAGGAGGGGACATAATATAAATTTTTAGTATTTTAGAGGTGCTTTTTAATTAGCTCCCTAGGTGTATAATGTGGAGTGTTTTTGAATAAAAGTGCTCTTTTTTCCCCCCTGGTTCTTCATTTAACTATGTGACTTAATGTTGCACATCATAGAAAACTTCAATCAAACTTTGGTTTTACAACTTTACTATCTCTTTCCCCAAGGATAAAAATTCTGTAAACCTTCTTATTTTCCCAACTGCCACATCCATCCTCCCTTCTCTCTTTTATTATTCACTGTCGCTTCCCCCTCAGAGGGGTCCAGAACATGAAATCACACAACCACACACAGCATGGAGAAGTCCTCAAACTGAATAGATAAATGTTGATATAGATTCAATACAGACAGGGGGAAATGGGCACTGTGGTAAAAAAGATGTTAAAATGAGACAGACTTTGCACTTGAGATGTTTCTCAGGCGGCGTTAAATTACTTACAGAGACCAAAAAGAAAGAAAGCCCCTGTTACAGCATGAGAACATAGACTTTATCAGTCATTATTTGAGAACAATTTGGATTTTTTAAGATGTATTTGGATTGAAGGGAAACATATTATCAGCTTGGATATTTGTCTTTCACTACATGGATATAATCTGGTTACAGATCGCATGAGGAAAAATAAAAACTGAGATCAATAATATTCCCAGAGGCTGCTGTAGCAAGAACGCTTATTTATTTAGTTCATCCATAAATGTTTTAACTCTTCCTGTTAGTTACTTTAACAGGTATTGGTGTTCATAACTCGACTATTTTCATTGGTTATTACAAATCTGTTTAATATTGTAATATAAGAAATAAAAAAATGAAAAAGATTTTGACCTTTCCAATAAATTAACAACCACATTTACATTGGAGAAGAGATTAGCTCACACTTTTAGGATTAATACTTATTTTTAAAAAGTCAACATGGAGAATCTCAGGTTATTAAAATCTGTAGTGTAAGTATGCAGTCTATCATTGACCAACATCTGCTCACTGCATAACTGAAAAAAACAAAACAGCCATGAAGTTTTAGTCTGTATCACAAACAGCTGTTCTTAGAAAACAAGCAATGTTTTTTACAGCAGGGTTAATTCAAAAAAAGCTGAGAGCTGTTTTCTATAGTAACTAAAGTTGATTAAAGTCCTGGAAGTTATCAGAATCTATTTGACTTTCAAATGTCAAGAGGAAGGCTGTTTTAATGGTCAGACTTTTATGACACATTTAATTTAAGAGAGAAGATTAAAATTCACTCTAATTCATTAAATGTTGAAGAGATGGGATTCATAGAGGGGTTCATGGGGAAAGTACAAAAAATAATGTACTAATGTAGAAAAAGTAGAATTACTCTGATGAGGTTTTACTTGAATATAGTGCAAATAAAGTGTTGAATGTTCTGTAAATAAAAGAAAAAAGGACAATCAGTTTATTTATTTATATTGTGTTAATTCACAACACTTGTTTTTAAAGGCACTTTACATAATGACATTGTAAATCTTTGGGAGGTACTATTATGTGTTTCATGTTCTCTCCGCTGCAGTAGGAGACATCAGACGGGACTGATCAGCCAATCAGAAATGGATGTTTGTGTAAGTGGATCTAAAAGTTGGGGTGGAAGGAAAAAAAAATACATTGCAAAATTTTAATCTCCCTGGCTCAAATCTACTCTCTATACGCCGAACCAAACATGGAAAAGCAGCTGTTAGTTCTCATGCTCCACTACTCTGAAACCAACCCTCTGAAAACTGTAAAAGTTCTGAAACCATAAATTGGTTTAATTCTAGATTTAAACAGTTATTTTTTTAAGTTTCTAAACATTATTTTGTCTTTGTAGTCCAGCTTTCTTTCATTTTATTATCTGTCATTTTATGATTTTTTTTTGTTTGCATGTTGTTTTTTTATTATCTTGCAATGTACTTTTTTTCCTTTGGCTTTTCCTACATTGTTACAGTACTTTGAATTGTCTTGCTTCTAAAATGTTCTGCATAAATAAACTTGCTTTTCATAACTTTGTTGCATCAATTATAAATAACTGGTGAAGAAATCAATGACCTTAGTCATAATTATAGGGATTTTTTAATAAACAGAAGAAAACAGCACAATATTTTGTGAAACCAGCTTATTATTCAAATAACACAACAAAACAGGGTTCATTTTGTGGCCAGCTACATGGCTGAGTAGGAGAAGAAGTCTTTAAAAGGGAAAGGTCAAAATTCAAAGGTTGATCGATTACATATTTTGAAGTGTTTCCTTAAGCATGTGCTCCTTTAGTTTTAAGACTTGTCACCGTTTTTTGTTTGCTTTTCACTGAAAGGATGAACTAGCACCTGAAAAAAGCAATACCTTACAAAGGTCAATCTCTACCCTTTGTTAAATGTGAACACACAGTTGTGTAGCGACCATGCATGTTTAATGCTACACCTACGGGTCGTAACCTTTCTTTATAAGTAGCCACTGTGTCGTGTGGGTCGGGCAGTTGATTTGGATTCAATGTGTTAAGGAGGATAGATGTATTGCTGCTACAGTTTGACAGTAGATGATAGAATTTATATCTTAATTTTGTATATTAAGTCTAATGACTGCACTCATCTTTCAATAATATAAGAAAGGACTATGTGTGATGAGTGTTCTAGAGGCAGTCCCTCTGTGGTGTAGCAGGCTTAGTCTAAAAAAAACCTGTTGAAACCCGCGAACAATCAGCTTTTAGTGGCAGTAGGAACAGCTCACTGACCTGCGTCGACCTGCATCAAACGACTCGGCAAGCGACCCAGGTTAAAATCGCCTTCATATGGCTCGGCTCTGATCAGCATACAATGGGAACATCAGACGAGCAACAGCTTAAGATCACACAGGGGAGACCGATTTAAATCCTGATGGCAGCAGGACGGCTATCTGGCTAAAAACCCCGGCAAGTATGTGTGCAAGTTCTAAGTACTTTCTGTGACAACCTGTTAAGGCAGCGTCCTAATGGTCTCACCACTCCGAGTTTTGAACCATTTTGACATTACCATGGACTGAGACCAAAAAAATAGTGTCTTGTTCAAAACTCAAGATCGTAACTATTAACAAAAGTGCCCACAATTCCTTCATGGAAAAAGTTTGATGTTTAGACACGACAAAAACATCAAGCTCTTTTATTTTACTAAAATACAAATATTTGGAAGAACCAAAGCAAGGATTTTAAACCATGAACTCAGTAGCAGCTCTCAAGCAGTGTTAAGGCAGCATAAATCTTAGGGTTAGGGTTAGCTGGCAGAGGAACTGGTGCTTTGCAGCAAGTGTGTAAAATGAGAAATACTAAAGAGTAGCTCCTATTTCCTCAACGTCACTTAAAAACCAACTGTTGCACATTAAAACCTTGAAAAAAGTAGGTTATTCTAACAGACCAATGAGAAAACATCAAGACTGCTTTCATGGTGGATAGAGTATTCTGATATGAAGGTCCTGTTGTGGCCCCAACCTTAAAGAACATTTGTACACTGTTTAAGAACCAGTGAGAGTCTGTGAGGAATAGATCCAGTTCACAGTAAATTCAATTGTTTTGGAAATTCTTGAACATTTTTTTAAACATAATAAGGGATCATTAAAGTCCAAAATGAGATGTATCATTAATCACCTGATGTGTGTATGCAAACTTTTCACTGGGACTGTAGTTTTGCTTGTGTAACAAATAACAGCAAATGAAATAAATGAGAAGTGAAAATTCAACATCTGTACTCTTTGAGCCAGATCCGCTCTATGCCACATAATCTCACCATCTCTGCATAAGTGAGCTACAACTATCATTACCATTTCAAAGTAGCAAGGTGCAAGGAGTCATGTAATTATGCTTTTTGTGCACTTTGAAATGGAAATTGACATGAGAAACATGATCACTGTTTACTTTCCTGTAAAGAAGACTGAAAATGACGTTGTTCGTTTTTATTGAGGTCTCACTAAATCTCACAGGTCACAGTAGAGCTGATCATATTGTGATATGTTGTTGGGAGTTTTTAATTGGCAGTATTGCCTTTTATTTACATTCCAACATTTAAACCATTTATTTTAAGATATTCTGAATGTGGAAGTACTCCTTTCATCAATCTTCATGAGTTTTCCACATTTGCAAAGGTGGAAACTGATCTGACAGCTTCTCTAGTTTTTTTTTTTGAATATTTGCATATGTCAGTTTCACACTGTTGGAATGCAAGCCCTAATTTTACTCACCATGGATTTATACGAAAGAGAAAACCTCAAAGTAGCTTCAAATTCTGCACTTTTCTCAAATGACTTTTCTCAAAGTTGTTTACTGTTGCAATGAGTTTTAACTTCTCATGGTTTTGATGACATTTTACAAGCTAAATCCCTAACCACATTTTAAATAGATGACATTTTGCTCTCTGTCAGTAAGCGGTTATTTTTAAGATATGTTGTTTTTCCAGTAAGAGTTTTCAGATTGACAAACCAGGACCTTAGTCTGGCAGGGTTGAGCTTTCTATCCTTGTGTCTGTCTGCTATGCCTTTCAAACTCACTTGTCACACAAGTATTGACATTGAAACCTCATAAAAATTCATTCACATGTTTGCTTTTACTTTGATCTGCAGAGTTAAGCCTGTAGAATTTTGGTTCTACTTATTTAGAAAATGGTTACCAGGTTTTCTTTTGTGTACTTACCTCTTCGATGTAAAGAAAAAAAAGCAATGTATTTGACCAATAGCATTTAAATTCTCTGGAAAATTACTGTTCAAATTTTATGTTGTAACCAAAAGCTGTCATGTTTTAGATTGTCTTGTATTTTATTGTCATAGCCCTGAACTGTGAAATGCTGAACTTTTGTACATTTTGTTTTATTTTATTTTTTTGCATAAAAAAATTCAAAAGGATCCATAATTGTCACAGTATGTTGCGGCCCCCACCATGTTTCAATTGCAAGGCTTTTGTGTTCTGGGGAATAGGGAGTATAGGTTTCTCTCCTCATATAATATCTGAGTTATAGTCCAAGATGCATTGATCTCATTCAATCCATGTTGTGTCTTCCATGTGTTTTCTAAGTCTTCTACATAGCTAATAGCTCTATGTGGCTCTATGTGAATTTCCTTTCACTTTAGGATTGTGTCCTTTTGTTGGTCTGTCAAATAATATTACAGTAAGCTATAGTGAAGATTAGTGTTGTAAGACAAAATGAGAGATTAATGCATATATACGTAAATAATTTGCATTAAGCTGCAGTTCCTATGAGATAGTAAAACCTTTGACTGAATCAACTCTATGTCCCAGTGTTACTTGAGCTTTGCGTAATTACCAAACCATTGCGGTGCAGCAAGTTGGCTCAAAAGGAAGCCAAAATAAATACAGTCTGTGCTTCTGTATTATTTTATTTTATGAAAGAAATACTTTGTCTGAATGCATTGCTGTAAATCTTACAAGAATCAGGACAGCTCATGAGGTAAGTCACTTTAGATTATCAGATAAATGGCTGGTTTACCTATTCCAAACAATGAGTTATACTGAATGAAACAACACGGGTTTTAAAACCTGTATTAACTTAGATCAACTTAAAACTTTTTGAGGAGAAGAGGTGTGATTATATCACAATCAACTTTAAAAATCTACAATTTGATAAAGAATGTTGTTTTGAATTCAACAACTTTTTTAACTCTGCTTGATTTGTAATTTCTTTTCTGACTGAACAAGCACACGCTTTCTATTAAGTAGTTAAATTCCCATAGAAGCCAAACACACTTTTTATGAACATCAATAAGGTTCTGTCATGATTCTGACTGAATTTTTGCAAGTTTAGGGAAGTTCCACTAATCCTAAACTGCTGACTCCATTCCTAAACCGGTTTGTATGTCTGAATCATTGTCCTTTTTGGTACTCCTACCTCCAGTATTTTGTTGGGATTGGCTCATCATAAACTGCAAGATGCTGTGACCCCAGTGTTGCTGTCCACAGGAAACTAAGTGTGAAATCATCAATACAATCCAAGCAAGAAGAGAGTGTTCTAAAATTGACAGTGTCTGACTGAAATGTGAACAAGCCAAAGATCTTTGGTGACAAAAATAGGAGCTATTTTATGATGATCCATTTGCGCTTTAGTTTCATAGTTATGGTTCTGTTGTAGCATCTTCTGTTTTGTGGTTATGGATAGTAGCGTTGCTCTCTTTCCTCAATGCCTTAGTTTCTTGGTCTCTCGCAGCGTTTTCTAATCTATTTATTCACTCCTGTGTATCTCTTTCCTAACCAACATTTCAAAGCATTAAACTCCTTGATCTAGTTAATCCATGTCAAATCCATGGTATTCACCTCCCTTCTACTGCCTCCTACAATATCTGTTTTTGGACTCGCATCAAAAACAGTCATGACATATTTAGCCACAGTAATAATGTTACGGTTGGAGGAGTCACTGTTAGGCTTTCAAGTATCAGAACTCTGCTACAGTTCTCTAACCTGGTGTGAGTATAATCCTTCTGTGATGGTTTTTAAATGTTTACTTCTACAAGGTGATTAAAATAATGAAATGGATCACTAAATGTTTGGGACTTAGACTAAGGGGAGTTTTTCAGCAAGATAGGGATCCCAAACATTGTTTTGGGTTGAATAAAAACCAGTGAACGTTAAGCTCAATATTACTAGATTTATAGCCCAGACATAAAATAAAAGCTGTGTACTTGCCTGGAAAAGCAGTTAATTTAACTGATATCTGCTATATGTGATTGGAAGAAGGGTCAAATATTTACACAGAATTCATGACAGGAATGTTTGATTGCCAAAAAATGTACATGGTTTGTTTAAGGTCCAGAGTAAAGCCTTAGTGTTTGTGTTGAGAGTGAATGTCAACCATTACTGTATTCATTTGAATATAAGGTGTACATTGGCTTTTGCATGAAATCTGTTTAAGTGATATTAACAGGACAATAACATTATAAAATCTTATTTTCTTTAATTAACTCATATTTATTTAAGATTTTTAGCTGGAAACTCACAGTCATTTTTATAACCCAGAATTTCTTTAAACATGACAGATGTTGCATCAGGATTGTTCTCTCTGCTTAAAATTCATAGCAGGAAATAGTAGGTAATGAACATTGTTGAATAAACTGAGGTGATTAGCATACATTCCTAAATGTTTTATGGAACTATGTTATGTTGTGCAATTTCAGTCCTCTCTGACTGAGACATTTTTGTGTTGTTTACATAGTGTGATCACTATTGGTAATTAGAAATGATTGTGTGAAGTTTTGTGAAATCCAGTGGATCTTTTTCTGAAGCGCTGTCCACACAAACCAGTGTTCCAAATGTCTCCATAAACATTTGAACTGACATTCAACATCAGGAATATGCAAAAATCGAGATCCAGTCTGATCCTTCTTTAACGTCAGTAAAATGAAACCAATATAAATGCTTCAGAACTTGGTTGCTTTTAAGATGAGGAAACTGGCAAAAGATTCAATATGTATTAACTTAGAAAATACATTTTCACTCTGAATTATCCACAATATTTTATTGATGCTGCTTCAACAGACGTTTAGTTAGTTAAGAAATATAAGAACATGTTTGGGCTTTAGGTCACAATTGGTGTCCATTTATCATTTTATTATAAATATATATGACTTAGCGCATGGATCTTATGTCTTATTGTAACTGATGATGTATTTATGTTGTTTGCTGAAGTTAGCATTTTACCTTGACCAATCAGCTGTTTCTAAAGTTGACCTATGAAATGTTTCCACTATAACCTCCTATGCGTGTGCTCCATGGCCCTCACTGCATGCATTAGAATCACATTTCTGTCTTGAAGTCTCTGCACTGCATAGAACATTGCCAATACTAGTTATCATGACTGAACTAAAAGTTTGCTTAAAACTTACTGTTGGATAGAAACATAGTACATGTTGCAGTATTTTTGAATACCTTTGTTCTTTGCCATTATTTAAAAAGATCAAAATTTCTCTGTGCTATTTCTCTTGTTTCTACTCTGATTAGCTGATTGCTTTGCTATATGGTCTCAACTTCTCATGAGCCAACTATATCATACCAGTTATGCACATTTTAACAAAAGTAATTTCTCTTTAACACAGAGGGAAAACTCAGACTTCTCCTTGATCCTACACTGAGGGAAGAAAATCTCCTTTTAAGAGACCTCCAGCAAAATCACTCTCAGGGGTGGGTAGCTATCTGCCTGATCCTGCTGGGTGATTTATTGAATAGGTGTTTGTTTTCCAGCACTGTAGACAGCAGGCTGTGAAAACCAGTGTGTTACCTTGCAAAGCAGCTGGATTTGTTTTCATCTTTTTTTTCTTTGTTAAAAAAACTTTGATAGAATACGTCTCACATTTTCCAAGTCCTTATATTGCATCCAAAACATGCAAGTCATGACTCAGTATCGACACAGGGGCAGGTTTTAGCTGTGACATCAACCCACAGTGTCAGCTCATTTCTATACAACTTGTATGGTTTTGTAAAAGTACTCTTTTCTTTAGATTTTGTTGCATTGCAACCACAAATATCAGTATATTTCATTGGGCTCTAATAATCTATTGTCATAGCCCAAAACAAATGTGCATATGGGAAGTGGTTTGCAATGTTCATTTACAAATAGAAAATAATTTGTAATCAAGCCTCTGTAAAATAACTAACTACAAAATTAAAACAACATAATAAAATACAATATATAATTATAAATGAAAAATGTAAAATAAATTAAAAATATAGAAAAAAATATAGTATAAAAATACATAATAAAGACCTTGAAGATTTTTCAGGAAAAAAAAACATGTATTCACAAAAAGTCTAGAACTAGGAAATTAGAAAAGTCTTCGGATCTGGCTTTTCTGTGAGTTACACTCCAGTTGCAAAAAGTACAATTTGTATTCAAATTATACGTTTTGAAATTAGACTTTAACTCACAACATGTGATGATTATTATAGGTCCATGGTAGCTGGAGCAGAGATAGACTGATACATTGGTGTTAAAACTTGTTAAAATATTAAAACTGTGGAAGACTATTACCTCACAGAGAGAAAACAACCCTAAACAAAGAGCTGGATTAACCTGGACAGCCAGACTGACCTACATGGGGCGTAAGTCAGTCTTAAAAGTCTCAGACCCTCCAGTCTAAAACACACCAGACCAATTACAGCACAGAAGGTGGAAAGTTATGGTTGAACCAGAATTACCCATAATGCAGCGGCGCTTTTATCTAACCATACCATCAATCTTGGAGCTGCAACCCATGAATTGTTACCAGTAATACATGCGCTGCATTAATGTAATTTGATCTTTGTTTTTTTGCCAGACAATTTGTTTTCTTGCCAGACTGATAACCGATATCGGATTTGTACAGTGCTAAAAATGTAATCTTCTTAAACTATGTAAAACCAAACATTTGAAACCACATATCATCTCTCCCTTCACAGTGATTCAGTGCTTTATGTTGATGTCTCAAATAAAGTAGATAAGATAAAGAGGCATGAGTATTCCTGCAAGGATGGTCTCTTTGTAGCAATTAAATGTGATTTCTTTGGTTTCCCATAACATTGCTCAACGTTCTGTAGTGGAAAAGTGCTTCTGATTAATATGTAGCTGCTGCTTTTATCTTTTCAAGGATCGTAGTGTGAGCAGCTTTTACCTGATAGATACTAAACATATTAGGGAAAAAAGCTCAGGTGTTTTTTTTTCATGAAGGATGGTTAATTTCTCATTTAACAGTGAGTAAAAATCACAAGAGCCATTTCAAACGGATCCATTGAAAAATTGCAAACAATTGAGCTCACGCAGTTTTTGCCATTACGTTTTTTAGCACATACTCATCTTAGTGTCATAACATTCATCTTGTCCCCCACAGTTTGGCTGCTAATAGAACAAGTGAGTCTTCTATAATCTAATATTAGCCACTAACTTTAAAATGTGGATGGAAATTACAATACCTGAAATGTATGTACCTCCTCTCCAAACTGTGAAAATTTGCAAAGCAGAGCCTGAAGGCTTTTTGATGAGAGTCAGTTTTGAGCTTGCATGTCTGACAATATGAGCGAGGAAGTTCCTGAGCCAGGAAGGCTGAACAGCAAGAGCAAGATCAGATTAGCAGAGACAGCCAGAGACAGGATGATAAAAAGTTATGACATATGACAGCAGCTGTTAGCAGGTGGAAATGTAAGAATTTGGTGCATATAATGATCGAGACATTCTGCTGTTAGAAAGTGGTATGTGTTTGTTTGCTTATGGATCCCCTTTTCAATGAGAAATAAGCTGAAAGCTAGAATTTTTAATATGTTTTACATATAAGGGTTTTTCATGCAAAGTTTTTAAAACACCATTTAAAAAGCTCTTCAGTCGTGTTAGAATTCAGGTTTGAGATGCTTTTCTTAAACTTGCCTTCATCTAATATCAAATATACCAAAACAACCACCACAAAGGAGGTTGTTTTGGTATATTTTAGTTTTCATTTACATGCAAATCTCGAAATCAGACCTGCCCTTTAGACGACAAAGCTAAGTCTCATACATCTCTCTCTTGTACCTTTCTCTTTGTCTGGGATTTGTGTTTTCTTGGTATAGAATTATAATTTTGCTTCCCATTTCAAATAAGCAGAGATAATTTTAGCCATTTCCAGTGTCCCTTTCAGTGCTAAAAATTGACATTAAATTAGAGCAGCATTTTCAGTATTTTTTAGCCTTCTGACATTAGCTGTCGTGTATCATAAAATCATAAACATAAATTAGGAAAAAATTATTATACATGTGTTTATAGTTTCTTTAACTATTAACAAACTGTTAAAATGTGTTGCAGCGTGTTTCCATGTGAGAGAGAAGGTCCTTTAAAACAAGGGTTCACAATTAGAAAACAAAAAAAGCCCAGATAAATCATATATTTCACACAAACTGGCAATGTAGAAATCCATTTCTTTACTTCAAAATTTCCAAAAGGCTGCTCAAATCTTCCAAATCAAGCACATTTCATAACAGAAAGAGTTCCTAAGTTGCTTTCGTTTCTTAGGAAACATGCAAGTGAAATTATTGCTAAGTGGTAAAATAATTCACATTATATTCAATCAATCATTGCACTGTTGTTAATGCCATTTGAATTGGATAAAGGATAAAGATTGGATCTAACTCTGTGTTTGATGTAAATCTAGACTAAGAGTTCGCCAATAAAAAACCCCAAAAAATCTCATCCAGAGAAACTTAATACTGACCTTGTGATGGTAATAACTGATTTCAAGATTTTTTTTAGCATAATAAAACTCTTAGCTTCTACAATAGGCTTATCCCAAAGGCAACCAGACTTCTGCTCACTGTTTGTGATTACATTAACTAGAATTTTATTGGCAACTCATGAGGCTCAGTTCTTGAGGCTCTGAGCTGAGCACTGTATGAGCTTTAAATTACTCAGCTTCAAGCCTCAAGATTTGAGCCTTCAGAATTGACTAAGACATCTGGATAGGTGTCCAAATGTATTTTCAAACCCTGAGTGGAAGTCTGGTTGATTTCAGTTAAAGCCTTTTGTATTTTCCATGGACTGGATGACTGAGAATCTGCTCAGGTATCTTGCAGCCCTTATCCAGCAAATATTTCAGTTATTTTAATGCTTTTGTTGTTGTTTCTGCAACAAAGAAGCCATTTGGTAGTTTGATTTAAATAACAATGAACATTATGAACTTTATGTCAGTAGGTGTCATTTCTGTCTGTCTACTGTGTGTAAGATATTGTCCAAACATGGACCCCCAATAAAAAAAGATGTCCAAACATCTCCTTTTTTTCTTTCTGTTTTATTTCCTTTTGTTTCCTTTCCTTGCAGGGTTTTGTTGCTGCACAGTGTCAAGGCAGATTTGTTCCACAAAAGGAAGAATGGGATATTCCATTAGTTGCATAACTGACTTCACTGAACTTTTCTCCTCAAATAATCTTAAGTCTATTGCACATGGACTTAATCAGCCTTCCAAAGGGTCCTTGAAGCCATCCAAAGAGTTTTTGTCTTGTTTCTTTTTGGACTCGCTGCCACAAACAATCAAAAAAATGAGAGCAGTGAACTTTAATGTTAGCCATGTTGGTGCCCTGGTAGCAACGCATCTAATCACATTTTGCAGAAAGGGGCCAAAATCTACTAGAGATGAGCTGTTTCTTCTTGTAGGCATTGCTTCTAAAATGCGTTGGGTGGGTTTATGTATTCTACACTCTTTCTCACTGTAGCTTTGGTTTTCTTGGCCGGTGCTGTATCCTTTCAAGTCTCTGTGTCTTTGACTCTGATTGACACATTCAGTCCTTTTAACAACCGGTGACACGCCTCAGCAACCATCTGTCACTCATGGGTCCCTGTCGCCACAGTAACAGGAGTTGAGAGAGGGAAGGGGACAATATATTGGGCACCTTCATGACAGCCCATCACTCGCAGCAACTTCACCTTCCTCTGGCGTGCCTTACCTGCTCCTTAAGTTACTCATTCAGATTAGCCTCATTTAGGAATACTTTTGAGTAAATTACCTTTAAAATGTTCCCTTTCAGAGCACATGTATATTTCCTGTAAGCTTCCAGCCCAGAACAAGTGAGTCAGCAGTTGGCATTGCTTAAAATGAGAGTAGCTTGATTCCCAGTGGTAAGCTACAGAAAAGAGCAGATTCATTATTGCAGCACAACAGGAGTCCCCCGTGCTAATGATAGAGGATACTAACAAGCTTGTTAGCCATATATTCCTGTTACACCTATGACCCAGTGGACTCAACTTTGTTTCATTGAAAAGACAAATGCTGTAGCGAGTCTACAGGCAGCGGAGATAAAAAGGTGACATATCGCTAACTAGTGGTGGCCTGGGAGCAAAAATTCACAGCAAAGCAAGAACACAGTTTTTTTACTTTTACCATCAATAACAAAATTTGTAATATTAAAGAGTAGATTGCATCCTTATTAGGGAATATATAAAAGTTAGCTACCCTCTCACTGCCTAAATTTAAAAATTCCATTTTATTATTATTTTATTATGAGAAGCATGAGTTTTATCTAAGTGAATAGAGCCAAACAGTCCTGTCTTTTTTTGTCAAAAAATAAGATTACAGCATTTAGAAGTTAAGGAGAAATAAATTATGACACCTTAACATTGATTCCTCCTTAATGACATATGGGAGTATTGTTGGTTTAGCCTTAATCTTAACATCAGGGGACCTAGACCTGAACCTAACCTTTATTTTAGATTTAACTTTTAATTTACCTCTTATAACCGGCTTGGATTCAGTTAATAAATGAATCAAACATTAGTAAACTATCTGTAAATGATTAATAAATGATCTCTTTACCATTTATAAATGATGGTTTTGATGGTTATTGTAAAGTGTAGATTTTTTTAGGCGAGTTTGTGTGTCTGTCCGTTTGTGTACAGGATAACTTGAAAAGTTACCAAAGGTGCACTTCAGTCAAAGGAACAGTCTATCATATTTTGGTGATGATTCACATCATAATCCAGATGCAGGAATTTTTAAAAACAGTCTTTAACTTATTTGGCCACCCACCGGTTCCCCACTAACCAGTGAGTGGCAGGAGTGACTATTAACAGCTTCAGCATTAGACTCCAAAAAGTCCACAAGTATTACACTGAAGACAAAAACATAAGTAAAGTGAGTCATTCCTAACTTAAAGTCTCAATCTGCTGATCAAAGAAAAGTGCAGAGTAAATGAAGTAGGTGAGAACAGAACAAACACCAGAGGCTGCAACACACTGTGCCTTATTTGTAAACTTATGAAAGGATTTTAAGGAAAGTTTTACCAAAGGAAAGACTTTACAGTTTGCAAAAGGAAGATTGAACCTCCTACAGGCTTTTATGTGGATGTGGATAAATGTTTCAGATTATAAAGAGGTGGGAGATTAGTCAGATAATAACTAAAAAGTTTTTTTTAACTGTCAAAACAGCAAATGATGGTCTCAATATTTTTTCTTCTGTAAAATCAGAACAGAAAAATGTTTTATAGCTATTTAGTTTGTTTACTTAAAAGAGTGGTTTGGGGTTGCTGCACATAGACAAGCATGCATACAATAAATATAAACATGCAAATATAAAAATGTATAGAAACAAATCTTAATTGTATCTGAAAACCACAATTACACTTATTAAACATAAACAGTATAAAACTACATATTTTATGTCTATAAACATGAGATGCTTTTGTTGTTTTTGCTTTTTTTGTTTGTTTTTTGCTTGACCACGGCCTTAAGGCCAGCATCAGATGGTAAGAAGCTGTTTTTATAGCAGAATGTTTTGGTCCTGATGGACCAGAGCCTCCTGCCAGAGGGGAGATTTTGAAGGAGTTTCTGTCCAGGAGCAGAAGGGTCAGCTTCATTCTTACCTCCTTCCCTATTGGTTCTGGAGATGAACAGTTCCTAAAGTTAAGGTAGCAGACAGTAATAAAGGAGGAGAGGATGGAGTAAATGTTGGCATAGGAGAAGTGCACCAACATTGTCTTTGGCAGGACCAACTTCTTCAGCTACTGCTGGAATAAATGCTCTTCTGTGCCTTCTAGGTTAGAGAAGTGATGGTGGAGGGTGGGGCTACGTTTTTTCTAACGTTCACAACCATCTCCAATTTTTTTTAGAGCATAGAGACTGTTCCGGCTGCACCAGGTCTCCAGATGATCAGTCTTCCACCTAGAGGCAGACTCTTCCCTTCAGAAATGAGCCCAATGAGCGTGGTATCATCCGCAATCTTTAGGAGATAGATAGACTAGTGACAGGAGGTGAATATTTTGTTTTAGAGAAGAGCAGGGAAAGAAAACAGCCTTGAGGGGAACTTGATGGTCCTGGAGTGAGAGACCTGTTTTCCCAGCTGCCCTGCTGCTTCCTGTCTGTCTGGAAGTATGTGATCTAGAGTTATAGCGATGACTGAAAATACAAATAAAGAATGAATTACGTTTATATGAGGACCTAAAGCTCATTGAGGTAAATTATCTGGCTCGAAGCTTCATTTAATATTACACACACTATGTTCTGAAGTGGTGGCTACCGCTAGTGCTAGGCTAACCTGCCAATACATGGATAACAAGTGCAGTAATCAGCAATGAAGGGAGACAGCAATGTTAAAGAAGAAGTAGAAATTAACATTTTTTAAAGGTTCAGGTTGACTTTAAACGTTACAAAAAGGATAACTTTGAAATGAGAAAGATGGCATCGACTTACTTTGGGTTGCAGAAGATTAGTCCTCAGCGCTGTTCAATGCTCACTCAGTGCTTGGCCCCGTCCTTTGCATTCAGCAAAACTTTGTTTTGGTTGGTCAGCATGGAGAAAATTGCGGATACAGGATCATAGGATTAGGTGAAAACAGAGAGGAGTGCAGGCGAGAGCAGCTGTAAGTTTTATTTTGTTGTTGTTGTTTCTTTTTATAATGCCTGAATTTAAATGAGCAGTTTACCTGTTTGATGAATATGTTGGTTTTTTTTTTTGCACCAAAAATTAGATGAGTATATCTTGTCCCTTGCTCAGAACTAGGTTTTTTAATTAAAAAAAAGCAGAATACAGTATGCGTATGAAAATCTATGCACGTTATTCTTAATGACCATTTTTACCACAGACGTAGCTTGCACTGTATTAATACTAAGTCAACCAAGGGGTCAAGCTTTTAATATATTGATGTTTAAGATTTTGATTATCTCCAGATCCATCCTTTTTTATCATTTGATATACAAACTGTATATATCTATTTGTATTTTTTAGGTAAATTCCTATTTATTCCTGGTTCTGTGTTCCTTGATTTAATGGGGGGCAGGGTTGATTGGGTGAAAGCTTTGAGGAAGACAGTGAGGTATTAAAACTGTCTGTGATCAGCACAGTGTTTAAGGGTTGATAAAGAACAACAATCCTGCTCAGCTATTTTGCAGGAATTCTGCCTTTTAAACAGTTTAATAACATCTATTTCTGAAATGGAGAGAGCATGTAGTAGGTAGAGACAGCCAACTGAGCACAGGGGAGATGCACTGAGACTGGAGCAAATTGACAGTAGGACTGGTTTAGCTCATTTGCAAGTGTGGCTTTATAGACTGCTCTTAATCTGAGCACTATGTTTGCTATAAAGCCCTGGAAGAAAGACAGCACTTTGAAAAGTATTTGTTTATTTTTATCAACTGATTAATATTTTGAACGCTGACAAGTATTATCACTCATCTTATTGCATCCAAATATCATGCAGCCCTATCTTCCCAAAGATTGGGCATGTTTGTAATTTTCATTGGAGCTGGGCAGGAAGAATATCCTTTGATTCGTCCCAACTTCTTCATCAGTTAGAAAACATTTTTTTAAATCTTTTTTAATAAGTAAAATAAAGACATTTCTGTTACAGTGCAATTGCATCTATTTATTTCAAATATAAAGTAAGAATACAATAAGAGATAAATAGATTAACATTTCTTAATAATTTTGGAATTTCTAAATGTATAATGAGTTGTCCTACTTTACTTACAACTGTGCTTAGTAAATTGTAGGATATAAAACAATAATTAACAAAAATAAATACATGAACCACTCATCTGCTTTCTCTTCAAGTCAACTAAAGCAGTTGAATATTCTTAGCCAAGACCAACAGCCTAATAATAAAACTAAGTCTCCAGGGAAGTCCAACCTAATGTTTGTTCCAACTGCACCCATAGCTCTTTCTAAGAAGAAACTTACTGTATTATTTGTTGGTGAGTTTAATTCCAGGCTAATTGTTGATTTTTTTTTTTTTGTGATAGTATTTATTTAAAAAAGATAACCTAACTGTTTCTACATCTGTTTTTTGTGACATTTCATAGGAGGGTGCAGTTTTATAAATGATAAAATGATGCATACCAACTCACAGTTTTGGGTTCCTGTGAAAATGCTCTGTGAGAACAACATAACTTGCTAACGGTGATACCTTTGCTCTATAATAGAATAGCTGAAGTTACAAAAATAGAAGGCAGACTTTTATCTGTTGCACTAATAAAAATGTTGTTTTTGTGCTATTGGTTAACATGTTCCAGTACTGTGTCACCTTAAATGAGGAAGAGACAGAAGTAAGTTGTCTGACTCATTTGCTAATCTTTGTCCTGATTAATGAGAAATTGTTTCTTGTTTTCATCTGTATTATCAATAGCTGGGACAGCAATAACTGTTGGGGACTGATGTCTCAAAGAAATTATGTAAAGAAGGGGCACTGTATATTAAGCCACTTATTAAACATCCATTTGATTTTTTGAATTTATTTAAATGCATACGATGCATATGAAATAATCTCTTTCCCTAATCATTGCGAGGCTTTCCTATTAAAAAAAATAGTCCAATTTGATTTAATTCAATCTGGTTTAATTAAATTAAAATCCTTGAATAAAAAGATTCATGATCAATAATATTTTAGTCCCTATAGATTTTTTTCTGGTTAGTTACTACAATTACCCTTTTATTTTCACTTTACATCTACTTCATTTATAAAAGCATAGTAGTGATTTGTGACTAAATCCTCATCCTTAATTTGTAAGGTGACTAATATTAACAGCACCTTCAGTTTTTTTCCCCTATATTCTATACTATTCTAAAAATACAAAACATTTAGACCCAACTCCAAATGTTTGGTCCAATTCGAAATATTAAGTTTCATGTAGACATTGATGGTTCCATTCTTGCTCCCCAGTGGACTGGTAAATCAGGGCGTCTACCGTTTTTCCACTCTGAAATGAAGGGGACCACATCCTGGGTCCCTGGGCTGGTTTCTCCTCTGAGTAAAGTGAACCTGGAATGAGTAGGATAGAGTGTGTATTGGAAGTGTGAGTAGGGCATCTATTCTTGTGTGTGTGGGGGTGAGTGTCTGGATGTGTGCACATGAGAGCAGGAATGTGTGACTACCCTATGGTTCATGGGCTGCTGTTCTGGATCATCTCTACCAAATGATCCATTTGATGGAGAGGAATAGACCCCCCACCACCACCACCAAAAGCTGGAGCTATTCCCTGTCAGTGACTGGTGCTCCTGCTCACCAGTGCATTGCTTCTCATTGCTTGGGGCTTGGTGCTCTGGTGTGTGCCGGTTCTCTCCCAGTGGCTGCTTAGCGGGACCTGGGCCGCCCGCCTCTGCTGGAGGGTGTTGTGCCCTTGGATCTTGGACCTCTGAGTTTATGGATGGATTTTCCCTGCCATTTCTTTTTGCACAGGAGGCAGTCGTCTCATTTCTGACAGCTGATTGAGACTTTTAACTGTGTCCTTGTGTTCATGTTTGTGTACAAGGGTGATGTTGGAATATTTTGATCAGTTTTTTGACAGTTAATTCAATATTTTGGCTGATTTATTCTTCTCTCTTTTCTGTTTTTACTCCTATGCTGCTCCTTGGTGATATCTCTTTCTTCAACATCTTGGATCCTTTATCAGGTAAGACATCAGTTCACTTCACAACTACGCTGGCACTGCACAGCTTGCATAGTTAAGAAGCTCTGCTGAGTGTTTGTGTTCTTTTACAGAGTGTCTTTTACTCTTACAGCTCAGATGGAAATGAGCCTTATGAATATGCATGCAGTCCCTGAGCTCTCTGCAATAAACCTTGCTGTCTCTTCTGCTTTACATCTTCAGCTCTGTTCCTTTTTTTCTGTCACTGCTTCTTTCTTGGCCGTTCACTCAGTCAAATAACCTCCATGTAGGAGCTTGACTTAAAGTCCTCAATGACATTCATAAAGAATATTCAATATAACGATGAAAGTTTTTATGACATTGAACACATGTCTCAAGATAATTGGTTGTATCTGAATATACTTGAACAGGCTTGTATCTTTATAAGGATCTGACAGGTTTAGAGTTCCAAGTCTGGACCGGTCGCTTTAGGATAGTACTCTGTTTTCAGTTATTTGATCAACTAGTAGTGAGGGTGGGCAACCACCACTCACTTAAAAGGCACCCCTTCTCACCCCTTTTATTTAAAGAGATGCTAATGTGCATTATTATTTAACAGTTTTCTTTGCCAAAGACGCTACTCACCACCCACCTGTTCTTTTAAAGAAAATGAAATTTGGACAGATGTAGAAACAACAACTATAACCCGATTTATTAATGCCTTGATGGAGGAACATCCATTGTTGAAGCATTGTTGTTTTATTTAGTTTCTCTCACTGCACTATATTACCTTACAAAGGAACCATTCATCCGTGTATTTTCTGTCATATGACATTTCACAAAATAAATTCTCTATGGATTTTATTGAATTGGCAAAAACAAGGTAGCATAACTGTAAAATGAATGAAAAACGGTTTATTTCTTTATCACAATTTTAATTGAAAAATTTGAAAATACACATTTGTTCTCAGTCCATCTGAGTTCATCTTAGTCAGTTCTGTTCAACTTTATTTAAATAGCACCATTTCACCTATCATCTCATACGGTTTTGCCTCTGGGATGGTGTCAAGCTAAGTACAAGAGAAGACTAGAGGTAGTTAGTATGATGAGAAAAAACAGAGAAAATTAAAATCAAAAACTGAATTAAAATATGCAAAACTGAACAGAAGTAGAAGAGTGCACCAGATAAAAGGAAAAATGGTCTTTATGCCCTCCAGCAGCCTGAGCTTATAGCAGCATAACTATGGAGATAGCTCAGGATTATCCAAGCCATTCAAACTATAAGCTTTATCAAAAAGAGAAATTTTAATCATAGTCTGTAGAAATCTTTTGGACTGAAGTTCTCTATTATATACCACACTATACCAAAAAGATTTACCTTCACCTGACTCAACCTTTAAAGAGGCATCTGACCGAAACCACTCTAAGGTAACGACTTATCAGAACCGACCTAACGACCATCCAGATGAACTGGATGGTCATTATGTTGGAGGGATATGAGTCACCTTTTGTTTCCTTTTCCCCTCTTTGTCACATCTACAGTATATGTATCCCTGTTTTCTCCTGCATCAGTTAGAACTGAAGAAGCCTCTTGGATGAGAGGTAAAACGTCTTCTAGAAAACTTCACGTCCAGTTGCCTAAAGTGAACCTTCCAACCTTGACCATGACCTGGATGACTGAAAACTGTCATAGATATATAAGAGGTGTAGCATGGGACCTTAGTGAGATCCTGACAGAGAGTAATAAAGGTATTACAGGGAGGGAAGGAAAAGTTGTGAAGAATGGTCAAGCTACTCTTTCTGGCTAAAATACTGCATCTATGATATATTTGTGTTTTCTCTCTCCCTATGCTCTTTTTTCTGTTGGCTGCAGATTCATTCTCAGAGAGCACTGTTGTTTTTCTCTTCTTTATTTTCAGAAACTGGTTTGTTTGAGTGTATCCTTTTAACCTGAGGTGTATGCTGTTTCATGAATTATAAATAGAAGGTGAATCAATAGAGCACTGAACTACTGTGAACTGTGTTTGTGCAGATCTGTACCTGAATGAGTTAGTTTTTTAGGTGTGTGCTTTTGTTGGCTTAATTGTCCTACTTTAAGATATTTTAAAAATCTACAATATTTGCCTTAAGGTTTACTTAGAAGTGTTTATTTTATTTCCATTTTCTTTTGCACGTTGTGTGGATAAAGACCTTGATATGAAAGTTTTTGTTTTTTTCATTTTCTCTTAAAATGAACATATAAACCAGAAGGTAATCCTTTTTCATCAGTGTACCAGTGTGTGTTTTTGTTGTGCACCAATAATATGCGCTGAAAGACAGAGTGCTGCGCTCACAGCAGAGAAACACCTCTGCAGATTTACAGGGATGTTACCACACACACCTACGCCGTTTCTCTTATATGAACACACACACAGAGTATGGGGGGAAAAACAAATTGTAATGGCCCTGTGCTCCTCCAAGGACGGGTGAGTGGGAGAGGCCTGGGCAGAGTAATCACAGTTAAAGAGTGTGTGTGTGTCTTTTGGGATGTGAATAAATACACTATGGGGGGACACAGAATGGTTTGGTGCTGGAAAAATGGATGAGGTTATGAGTAGAGTGGAACATCCTGTCCCATATACAATTCTTCACACGCTGGCTTGGCGTGGGAAAGTTAGTGCTACTGAGCAACGAGGCCGAGACAGATGAGTGAATCCAGGATGTGGAATATGTCCCAGGACACTAAACAACGGCATTTATTCCATTTAACTTTTTTTATAATACTCAAAGCCTGATTAACCTAAAGCCTCGCCACATGCTCAGTATGCAAATGTTCCCACTGAAGTGCGACATCAAAACTGGGTCTTTTCCTTCGTACTCACAGAGCGCACATAATCCTAGTGGCCATGTAATGTCCCGAAATAGTAGGTTATTTGTTGGACTTTTGTTATTTATTTAGGGAGATTTTACTATATATGATAACCTAAAATCCTAAAATAACAGTTTTTGTTGAATTGCATTCTGTGAATAACTTCTTTTGCTATTATAATTTAATTCTATGTGTATCTGACTATACAGTCATATTTCACTGGTGTGATTTGAATAATCTAATTACATATATATAGTCATATTCAATAGGTCATTTTTTTCCGGTTACTTAATTTTCTACCTGAAATATATTATCTAGAGAAAATGTACAAACCGATGTGACTACCAAAGGCTATCTTCCATTAAGCATTATACCAGCACTATGCCAATACACTGACAACTTATGAATTTCACAATTAGTCGCATATATAAGTCAAAGTATAAGACAAGGCAAGGATTGTTTATTTATATAGCACAATGCAGTATATGGACAATTCAACGTGCTTTACATTAATTGGACAGTAACATGGAAATAATTTTTAACCAGAATAAAAGCAATTAAAGATAAAAACATGATAAAAGTAAAACTAACAGTTGAACAACAACTTTCAGCTAATGATACCTCAGTTAACAGCTTAACTTCAACAGTCAAAGGCAGCTCTAAACAAATGGGTTTTGACTTAAAAGAACTCTGGCTTTCATCGGTTTTACAGTTTTCTGGTAGATGGTTCCAGATAAGTGGAGAATGGGAACTAAATGCTCCTTCTCCATGTTTGGTTCTGGTTCTGGGTGTACATAGTGGGCTGGAACCAGAAGACCTGAGTGGTCTGGGAGTTTGATACACTGTTAATAACTCTAGTGTTTTGAGATACTGATCCATTCAGTGATTTATAGACTAACATTATGATTTCAAAGTCAGAGCCAATATAAAGACTTTAGAACTGGGCAGATGTACTCAACTTTGTTTGTTCTAGTGAGAACACGGGCAGCAGTGTTTTGAATCAGCTGCTGCTGTCTGACAGACTTTTTAGGCAAACCTATGAAGACACTGTTGCAATAATCAATTGTACTAAAGATAAATGTATAAATGAGTTACTCTAGATCCTGCTTGGACATCAGTCCTTTAACTCTGGGAATGTTCTTCAGGTGATAAAAGGCGGACTTAGTGACTGCCTTTATGTGCCTCTGAGGAGCAATTGGCTCATAATATATTTACTAACAAATCTGCATCTGCATCTAAAGACCACACATGAAGTCTGTCCTGGCTAAAAAAAATTACAGTTTTTGGAAAACTGTAAATTGACTGTGTTTTTAGTCTTGATTTTATTCTTCATTTTCCACCAACACTTCTGAATGTATTATTACATCACATATTCTCAAGTACATGTCATATATATATA
>JAUZNJ010082131.1:0-23802 GCA_034780135.1 Jordanella pulchra | reverse complement strand
ATATACATATGTACATATTTTTTTTCAAAACTCTCTCAATTCAAATAGACAACAACAGGTGTTTGCAGACAAATGCAAGAGTTTTAGAAAGCCAGAAAATATGTAGAAATTGTGAGAGCAGGACAGTCTCTTTGTCTCTTTTTTCAGACTACAAAAAACAAGTTGTTATAAGTTTTCTGTTCATATTCTGTCACCCTGTTTTTTCTGTCATTATTTGATCGTTGAATCTGAAAACGAAAAGCTATAGACTGATATTTAGCAGAGCTGACAATGTATGGAGTGAACTTTGTTCCACTATTGTTGCAAGCAAAGACATTTTGTAAATGGAAGTTTGAAAAAAAAAGCAATTCAGAAATGAAACTTTGACAAAAAATTCTTAGCAAAAAAGGTTTGCTGTTTTCTAGCATTTACATTTTTTAAGTTATTAATACTTTTCATTTCGTTACATTTCATTTTTATTTTTTTTAAAGAGTTATTTTTCTATTTTTTTTAGTATTTTTTTTTATTCTCCTTTCAGATTGAGTTTGATCTGCATGGAAAGAAACAACGACATTTTTATTGGTCATTGATTTTTTTATTGGGGTTATAGTGAAGAGAATGTGATCTGTAAAACGTAATATATTTTTAAAAAAAAACGAAACCTGGAAAAAAGCAACAAAAAAGTAGAAAAAATTAGGTTTAAATAAATAACAAAAAGAAATTGAAGAAATAAAATCAAAGAATACAGCTAAGTTTTTAAAAGTTAAATTTCTTGATTGCATTCTTTGAAAATAACTATTTCCAAAAAGTCTTCTTTGCTTGAAACAATAATGGAACAAAATCACTCCTGCAATAACTGGTTTTGCACAAGAACTTTGATCTAAAAAGATCAATAAAGTACAAACAACAAAGCCTTTACCATTTAGTTTTAGGTCTCATATGGCATCATGACCTTCCTCCTTATTTTCCTCCAATCACATGCATTATTTAACTCGCAGCATCCTGCAGCTTTTTTATCATGTTGGCGTTTATCAAACCTTTTCTGAGTGTGTCTCGCATCTCTCCCTGTCTTTATTTTTTCAGGTATCATGACAAGCAGGAAGTGACCAGTAACTTCCTTGGAGCCATGTGGCTCATCTCGATCACCTTCCTCACCATTGGCTACGGAGACATGGTGCCGCACACGTACTGTGGGAAAGGAGTGTGTCTGCTTACAGGAATCATGGTATGTTCTTCTTGTTTTTAGGTCAAGATACCCCTAAACATCTGAGAGGAAAATGAATTTTCTACATTAAGAATGCACTTATGTGCTTTCATGCTCTCTTTCTACATGCATGTAGTTAATGGTTGCCCAGCAACGCTCACACATCGTTTTTGTTGCTCGGTTTTTCTATGGCGTCAGGATTCTGCCTAAAGTCCACATATTCAATAAATATTCCAAAAAGCAGCTTTGCTTCATACAGATGCTGATAAACTAATCCTGCCACTCATGTTTAACATGTTACATGTGTAAATATAGTACAATGGGGCTCCAATGTCACACGAGTGCTTGGTCCTTCTCTGGACATGTGTGATTTGATTTCTACGCGGCCTTCATCCTTCCTGATGTGACTTTTGTCACTTCAAAGGCATTACCAACCAGACAAGGCAACCCGCCTGTGATTGGCTACTTTTCAGGAAACTTCCCTCTTACAGCTTTACTCTTCTTCCTACTAGCATAGCAGCTTCAGGCTAACCGCTTCTCATCAAGAGTTGGAAGTTGGTAAGCAGTTATTATTAGATATACCAATATTGGATTCTGATTGGCTGTAGGGTGTCCGTTAAAAAGGGTACAAAAAGTTTCAATCAAATAGCTGATAGTTCCTCCAAAGTCAAATGTTAGCTAGAAAGGAAATGATAGTTTACGCTGGTTACCTTGGCAACCTGTCATAACTCAATGTCTGGTGGGTAACAGAAAGCTGGAAATCAAACCACACGTACTCATGTATGGGATATGTTTGGGCCCTGTTATACTCTGTTTGGACATATAACATGTTAAACGTGCGTGAGGAGTAGTTAATAAGTTAATAGGTGTCTGTGAGAAGTAAAGCTGCTCATTGGAGTATTTATCGTGTGTGAACTTTTGGCAGAATCCTGATGCCATATTTTTCTAAAAACGACTAAGGACGACTTTACAGTTCATGGTGGTAGAAAGTTAAACCAGAAAAAAAAGAACATTGTTTAATCTGAATTTAGTTCAATTATTGTTACAATCAAAGAACACATTTTTAAATGGATATTAGACAAAACAAATTTAATTTTGAAAAATTTCTTAATAAAAAAAAAAAAAGCTTTTCATAGTACCTTTTTGTTTTTTTAAATGTTATTTTTTTCAAACTTAATTTTTTTTTTAGTTTTCTACTTTTAAATACATGTTCTTTTATATGATCGTTTTATGTATTCCATATTTTTTTAAAACTATGTTTACAGATCACATTTTAAACATAGCTTTTCTATTCTGCGCCCCCATGAGAAAACACTCCCCCAGCCCGTATTTACTCAAGGATAAAAAGACAAATTTATGAAGGCATGAGGAAAAAAATTGTACCTAAAAAAAAGTCACATTTTTCAGTCTTTGCATGGAACATAGTTTGTCTGTGGATTCACAGATGCTGGTGAAATAAATGTGCAATATGAATGAATCTAAAATTAACAAAAGCAAAAATATGCAAACTCTTTTCTTTGCTAATGATGCCATGCCAGATTAATATTGTTTCCAGATGTAGTATTTGACTATCAATACTTTTGAAAACCCTAGTTCTTTTTGAAGAAGCCATTCCTCAGCTTTATCACAAAGCTACTAGGAACCAGCAGAGCCTGAGCTACGCCTGACTCACCTCAACCTACTATCCAATCGGTGGAAAATCATTTTATGTCAATGTTAGCTTTGTACCAAGAAGTAAATACTTTAGCATTTTAGACCTGTCATAAATAATAAATAGAATTGTGTTATTTTATGTATTATGTGTGTAAAAACTATTTGTTTAAATCAAAAATATGCAGCTATGACCTCTAATTTTGGAAGCTTAGGGTCTAGCACCCCTAGTGGCTAAAAGTTAAGAGCACTTCGTATGGAGTATTAGAATAAACAAGGCTTGTGTGTTTGTTTTCTTTGTTTTTGTTTTTTGAGGTCGGGGGGTTATGTTGCTATAATGTTATGATTTTACCAATTGACTAATTGTTAAAGTTCTCCAGTTACATTTTCAAATGTGATGAACCAAGAGCTGCTGTTTGTCCACCTTTGTGCTGAACAACAGGGAGCAGGTTGCACTGCGCTGGTGGTTGCAGTGGTTGCCAGGAAGCTGGAGTTAACCAAGGCTGAGAAGCATGTCCACAACTTTATGATGGACACACAACTCTGCAAACGAGTAAGTTGAGTTTAATGAAGAATCAGCTGCATGTAATGTTTGATGGTTGCAGGATGCATTTTTGAATTCCTGGTTCATAGATTTTTGAGCGTCACCATTTTCACCAGAGTCAATCATTTATCTCAATAATACTTTAGCCACTTATCCCTCACATGAAACAACAATGGAAAGTTCTTTATGTTGAATTTTGTTTTTATGCCAATTGCAAACTGGGGGATTTAATTTGAAATAGTTATTATACAACTTAGAGCAACATTTTGCTCCTTTGGTATAGTAGAGAATGTCCTGATATTCATGCAACACACAATGGTTTCGGAACCAGACTGGGATTGAGATGCTTGGAAAATCTTTTTCCTCTTGAATCGTTAAATAGATTAGCTATTGTTCAGCTAAGCTTTTGCAGACAGGAAAGCTCCTAAAACATTTGCGTGGTAATTTAATATATTGCATTATGCACCTGGGTTTTTCAGGTACAATTTGAATCAAAGATGGTAGTTTCATTCACCTGTCCTTCGCAAGTTAAAGGATATTGTGCTTTTTATATATATTTTTTTATGTTCCCCTTTTTAGTTAAACAAGTTTCTATGTTTTCTTGTAAACATGCTTTGTATAGCTTTTTTATAGGAAGGGGAAAAAAAACAAGCAATTTAATCACCAGTAACAGGCAAACTCAGAAGAAGAAAAGAAGCGCACCCTTTCTGAGGCTGTCATTGTATTGGCTGGAAAGGTTGCTAGGCAACAATCCGACTCCAGTCTGAGAGAGAGCGAAAAAAAAAATCCACAAGCAGAGACAGCGGATATGCAAGGGAATCTCTGACTTGAGCAGAGCCTGGTGTGCGCAAGAAAATAAATGAGAGGAGAAAATATCTGTGAAAGAAGCACAAGATCTGAGAGCAAAGACAGAGATTTGATGGAGGAGAGAAGAGAGTTGAGAGAAAGTAGGAGTTTTGAACGCAAGCATTACAAGTTTTGAGTGCTAGAGGAAATCCTGCTCTCATATTGAAAATGTGTCCTCTTGGTTTATGGCTGGAATAATCCTCCATAAGTTAACTGTTAAGAAAGCCCTTTCTGCTCAAAGCTACTGAAATGTGTGATATAAATAAACTTGCTTTCCTTACTGTCAGAAAACATCTGCAACTCTTAAGTTTTCTCTGGTATATTAGTTTAAAGATGGCACATTTTAACTGTGCTTTCCAAGTTTTTCATTACAAATAGGGATAAAGAATTGGCATTTTTATCGAATATTTTCCTCCACTTTACCTTCAGCTTGTTTTTCCCGTTTCCACCTCATTTTAATCAATTGATTAGCTACTGATACAACGAAAGCTTTACAAGTTCTGTGATTTGAATGGCTTTTTTCACCCTCTGTGCCTCAGGTAAAGAACACAGCTGCCAATGTACTCAGGGAAACATGGCTCATTTACAAACACACCAAGCTGGTCAAGAAGATAGATCATGCCAAGGTGCGGAAACACCAACGCAAGTTTCTCCAAGCCATCCACCAGTAAGTCCTGGACTCCCTGCTCTCTGATCGACTGTCTAAACCGGTTGCTGCCTGTTTAAATCTCTCCAGAAAGTAAAAAATAAATCCATGAAGTTTACTGGCTATATTGCTAATATGGTAAAGAAATGTCGCCATAGCTTTGTAGAGTTGTTGTTACAGTGTTATTGTCATATAACTATAAACAGAAATACACACACACACACTCACACTATTGTGATGGTCCTTCCTCTTTCCCTCCCCTCCTCCCTTTAGCCCCTCCAACCCTCTTCTACCCTGCGCTTACAGCGACAAGTGTAATAGTTTCACTCGTTTCGTGAATGTTGTGAGGTTAAAACTCTGTACTGTGTTCTGTCCTTGTTTTGCTCTATCACCGCAGAGCTCAGAAGTAAGTTAAGTCTTCTATGTTATCCTTCTCCTCCTGTTTCCTCAACATCCTCCTCTTCCTCCTCCTTCTCTCCATGTCTGCGTTTGACATGCATGAGAAAAAGAATGATAATCTTGGATGCTGAATTATTTTTGGTTTTGTTCTTTTCTTGGTGTTCCATTTCCTCCCCTCTCCTCCCATTCTCTCTTGAATGGAATGAGACAGAAAAAAAAAGCATCAACATTTTGCCACCAGTGTCAGTAATTAAAGGTTGTCTGGAGAGAATGTGTGAAAGGAAAAAAAAAAGCTTCTCACAGAGGGTGAGCTTGGACCTTTTTATCGGCCAAGATCATACTCATCTACCGCACAAAAGTATGACTAATATAGCCGCTCCCGGGGCTATATTAACCGTCATCAGCAGAACTCCTCCTACATATTCTTGATGGTTTTGTGATGACATTTATCCAAAGCTTGTAACAATACTGGAGTCACATAAGGAAGCCAAATTGTTTGCAGTTGGTCCAGTTTTACAGCATTTTAAAGATTGATTCATGCACATTAAATATACTAAACAATATGGAGGAATAAAAATTTGGATTAAAAAAGCTGTTAAACTCATTCAGATTAAGGTTCATGTCAGAGTCTGAGGAAGAAAATATTATGGTTTCAAAGCTGCTAAAGTTTCCTGTACGCAGGTTTCTTTACATTTCTGATTTTAGATGTAACCTGGTAACCTTTACACGCTGTCCGTGGAAGCCTCATACTGCCACAGTCAGGATACTGTCCACCATTATAACGACATGACGAAGCAGGCTAGATCAGCAGCTGATTTGATTGATAACAAGTTTTTTATACAAAAAAAAATATACATTTGAATATTAAAGTTGAATTACAGCATTATGTGACGTGTTTTATTTCACCACAGTAGCTTATTCTGGTTGCATTACCTCATCCTGTTGATGCCTTTATGTTTTGATTGTAGGCTCTGGCGAGGATTCACTAAAACTTAGAGTTGCTCTGGATCAGTTTATTTCAATAATATCATTTGATCTTTGACCATACCAAGCTGCTTCTTTATCCTTGAGACACTGCAGGATGGTTAGGCTCTATTTAGTAATCTTAATCTGGCTTTCTGATCATCCTGTGGTTCTGCCAGTCGACGGAGCCATGTCTGTTTATGTCAGCTCATCATGCTCCGGAAACACTATGGCGGGCCACCATGTTGAATCCGCTGGTGAGAACCTTGAATAATTGCACACAGACTGATGTTTTAAAATCGTAATTTTGTGAATTATGATGATTTTGAATAATAAAGAATATGATGTATTTCATATTAGAAAATAACATCAGATCAAGAAAAGAGACACAGACTCAATTAAATGTTTAATACTAACCTATTAAAGAAAAAAACAAACCAATAACAATCCTTTATGTCAGAGGAAACTTCCTTACCTCAGGTCATGGTTCATTGAATGAGTCCATAAGAGACACATTCATGTCCAATTATCTAATATAATTAATACGAAAAAGCTGTTTATGACTTCCTGATCTTTCCTCTCATAGAACAAATCCTGTTCAAGCTAGAAGTCAGTTATTTATACCAGTAGTAATGCTGGATTTCTTCAGGTCCTCCTCCCTATCTTTAAGACATAATGATGTTCCAACACTGTTGCCAACTTTTCATCATTAAAAACAATCAGAACTTGTTAGATGACGTCATTGCATCATTTGCATATTTGTTCATGTTGCATTCCAGCCAACAGGAAAGAATAATATCAACACTGACAAGACAGAAAGTAATTAAAAACAATCTTAAATGTTTAAAAATAAAAAAATAAATGAAATATTAAAACATAATTAACTTGAATCAAAGCTACAAAAATCCACCTTGTTTTATCAAATTCAACTTAAAAGGCTCTGAATGAATTAAATGTGGGGAGGATATTTATTGTAATCATATATTAAAATCCTTCTTTGAAATCCAAGGGGGTCAGTGGAACCACATGTATGACTTAAATAGAGGGGGATCTTTCTTGTGCCGGCACGGTACTTGCTGTTAAGTCTGACTGCCAGTCAGGGCTTTGGAGGAGGGAGGGGTTTGCAGCAGCACACTCTGCTCACTATAAACAATAAACTCAGAGCGATCAGCTTTCATGCTGTCACCAAAGACTTCAACAAAACTGAAAAAAGTTGCTTAATTTGTTGCTTGTCGCTTTTTGCACAAAAAGTTCCTATAGTTCTCTGAAAAGTCGCTAAGGATAACAAAAAGTAACTTAGTGTCAACAGTGCATAGCTGTATTTATATTTAACCCCTTTTAAAGATGGTCAGTTCTGTAAATAGGACAAAAATGCAGATCCAAAGGTTGTCCACGCATTTAACACAGAAGTACATTGTAATAGAGTGTGAAAAAAATAGTCTTTATGTCCTCCAGGAGCCTTAGCCTATAGCAGCACAACTAAAGAGATAGTAATGATTTAGACCTATGAAGAGTGAGAGATAATTTACGTATTTGTCACTATGGAATCATTATGCAATGCGCTCACAAAAGAAAGCAAATGTTTTGCTTGAATGATTTAGGCAGATAGTCATATCCAGCAATCTGAGGCGTGCTAACATATAGCTTTCAATTAATCAAACCAGAGCTCTCCTAAAAACAAAGCTTGGTAATGCTTCTCATTTATTAAAGCTATGACTATTCTTTTTTCACTGCTTGAAATGTTTCAAAATAGACTATTTCTTTTTACTTTTAATACATTGAAAATGAAATGTGTTTGTTTTAGACAGGCCATAATGCAGTGCATTCTGTACATCTCAAAAGCCCAAAGATTTTGGCAGTTTTGAAACCATAACTTTGAAAACAATTGTAGGACATACCTTTTATGCTAGATCTTTAAAGACATAACAATATTTACATAATGTTAAATAATTCAAATTTTAAAGCTGTGTCCCACTGAGATCCCATTGAAATCCTATTGGTTTAAACTTTGGTAGTCTGTCTGCCTCTCTCTGCTCTGATATCCTCATTTGATCCTGACTAGATGTTCTTGAATGACATCCTGTGTCATAATTTGCCAGACAAGAAAATTCTTCCTCTCATACATACAGATGATGGCTTGTTGATGCCATTACTAACAGACTTACACATTTTTGATCTCACTGTTCACAGATGCTACACTGCCATAACGTATCTGATTAGTGACACTAAGCCACAGAGTGAAAGACATCACAAAACATGTCAGGTGTACATGTATCACCACAACGTTTTGAAAACTGTCTGTCTTCTTAGCAGCGTAAACAGGCGTTTTATTTCTGGCGAGCTTCATCTTTTATCTGTGGCATCCACTCACATAAATCACCTTGTGAAACATATGCACAGACATGTTGCAAACACTGCAGTTTTAGCTTCATTGTGCACAAAGTCAGTCATAGCCACTGCACGTTTACTGAGTGACCAGTGTGAATACATGAGAACCTATCACCAAGCTGTTTGTAGTGCTGGGGGAAAAAAGGGCATGCCATCTTTTTTCTTTCTGTTCATGTTTTACTTTTGGATATAAGATAGAAATATGTTTTATATATTTTAAATAGGATTTAAAGGTTTTCTCTATAGAAGCATATTGCATTCTTTTGGGAAAGATTGACCTGTCCTCTACTGGCTTACTTAACTTAAAACTAGAGGTGGGTGATTGGGCCAAAAACCCTATTACTCAAGATCTAGACACTAATCATTATTTCAATCTAATTGTGTGATGAGTTAAATACTAAGCCTCACACCTAAACTCTATGTAAAATACCTGAATGACATATCTTGAAATCAGTTCAGTTAATTTTATCTGTATAGCGTTAAATTACACGTTATCTCTTGGCATTTCAGAGAGAATTCAAACAGATGATACGGTTAGACTGGGACTGAGTTTTCTATCTAAAGAAATCAAGCTGGTTGCATTGAGTCATTGTCTCTGCAGCAAATCACAAGAGCATACATGCAGCAACAGTGGAGAAGAAAAACTCCCTTTTGACAGGAGGAAACCTCCAGCAAAACCAGTCTCGGTGTGAGTGGCCTTTTGCCGAGGCCTACTGGGGTTCATGAACACAGAAGCAGACATATAAAAAGAACATAGAAGCACTAATCTACAAGGAGTTTCTATGTTAAAATGGAAATGGTAAACTAGCTCCACAAGTGGCTTTGTCTAGGAAAAAATAGTCAAGCAGATGAGGTCTGAGCCACTTTTTATTTCAAATGTATGAAAGAGAGCACATCCAATTAGTCACAGTATAAGGTGAGCCCATAGGTATGTCTAGAAGAGAAACAGGAGTAACGACTGAAAACACGTCCATCTGTAACATCTATAATCTAAGGTGTTGACAGCAGACCAGCTAAAATTTTTCTCCAGTATATTGTCACGGGCAAACAGGAGATCAGATTAAGCTACCATAATGATGAATGAGGCAGAGAGAACATAAAGTAAAAGGTTGAACTAACAACTACTGCAGAATGGGACAACAGAGATAGATTGAAGCAGAATAAGGAAAAATGGTCCCTATGTCCTCCAGCAGTCTAAGCCTATAGCAGCAGAACAATAGAGATAGTTCAGGACTACCTGAGCCACTATACTACAAGCTTTGTCAAAAAAGAAAGTTTCAAGCCTGGTCTCAAAAGTAGAAAGTGAAAGTAGTGTTTCACTATGCCACTGAATTTAAAGTTCTAACTGGAATTGATGGATCCTATCACTGCAAGTTGAATGTTGTTTTGCTCTATTTTCTATTGAAGGAAGAAATTTCTTCTAATTAACAGAAAATATATTAAATAATAATACACAAAGTAGTGTTTGCCGATAAGATGGTGCATGAAAACGACAAGAGAAGCCAGATACATCCTTCTGAGAATTAACTTCTCCTGCATGGTAGCAATGCTTGTCAAGGTGTCCCAGCTGCTCCACATTAAAATGTGTGCACTTAGGCAGACCAGGCTTTTGATCTGCAGGGAGGGTATTTCTCTTCTTGCCTGGGGAAAGCCTTTGGACCACTAGTAAGGTTGAGAGTTTATCTGGGTTAAGAAATTATTAAGAAATTTATGTTTTGGACCTGTTACCCCTGCTTCAGTCTCAGATGGTAAATGTTATAATTCTGTAAATATGGACGATATTAATTATTACCAGTAATTAGCACCTGATGATCATTAGAATGTATAGATGAGTACTACCCTTAGTGGAGTGTGTAGATTAAAAAAGACGACCAGCAGATGTTCTGTTGGCAAGTCAGGCTTGAGTTCTCTCAAATAACCGTTATGTATGTTTGATATTTACTGTTGAGATAAAGGTGAAAACTGCATCTGTGTTTTCCAGGGCTCTTTTATTTGACGAGTTACCACATATTTTTGGGGTGGAGGTGGAGGTGGATAAGTTTGTTTTGGTGTTTATGTTTTGTTGTTAGCTATAGTTTGTCAAGGGAAATAGCTGGCTTTTGGCGGAAAGCTGTGAAAAGTAAAAATGCTGGGAAGGAACAATGAGTTACCTTTGAGGAACAGGAGGTGGTCATCGAGAGGCATGCCAATTGCTGTGGAAAGGGGACAAGGAGAAGGACAACGACCTGTGCATGGTAACCATGGGACCATTTGTGGATATGTGGAGGGAGACGAGAATTGGACTGAGTATAGGGAAAGGTTGGGACACCTTTTCAAATGCTGAAGAGGCTGGGAAGTGCTTGATTCTCCTGTATGTGTGTGGGGCAAAGAGGTATAAGCTGATAGGGAACTTAGCTACACCACAGAAAGTAGGTGAAATCCCATATGTTGAATTAGTCAAACTTGTAGGAGACCACCACAATCTGAAACGGTCTATAGTTGTGCAGTGTTTCAAGTTCCACAGTCACTTCAGAAAGTCAGGTCAGTCAGTGGCTAACTTTGTAGCAGAGCTTTGGCAGCTGTCAGAGCATTTTGGTTTATCCTGAGTGAGACAACACCAACATTAATTTCCAAAAGAGCGCTAGAGCAGCTTCAGGGCATGGAAACGGCTGCTAGCAATGCCAAAGACATTCAGGAAGGGAAGGCTGGAGCACAACCTTTGGCAGTGCATCATGTTAAAAGAAAGACACCGTAAGATCTGGCAAGCAAGTTGAATGCTTACAGTGTGGAGGGGCGCACTATGCAAACAAATTCAAATTCAAGGATGTAGTCTACCATGGTTGCAAGAAAAGAGGACACTTAGAAAAAAATGAAGAGGTGCTAAACACAAAACAAAGACTGAGAAATTGAAAGGGAAGCAAAATCAGGCAGAAATACACCTTGTAGAGGAAGCAAGAGAAGAGGACTTGTTTGTAGTGGACACTAAAGACAAACCGCCTATGCCATATTATGCCACAGTCACCGTACATGGACAAAATTTTAAGTCTGAGATCGATTCAGGTGCGACAGCGTTGGTCAACAGCAAGGAGACCTATAAGAGGAGCTGGAGGTCCAACCCACCACTCCTGACTCCATTAAAGCTCTAGCTAAGGACATATACCAGTCAGCCCAATCCCCACCTTGGTGTGCTAAAGGTGAGTATTGCAGTGAGAAAAGAGAAGGCTGAGGATAGACTAGTGGTGGTCAAGGGTACTGGACCTAATCTTTTGGGCTGTGACTGGCTCAGAAAAATCAAGCTTAATTGACATGAGGTGAAATACACAGGCACAACAGAGGACATTCTGCATGGATAAAGTGAGGTGTTCATAGACAAGCTTGGCACACGTAAGGGAATGACAGTGAAAGCCTACTAATACACTATACTGTACAAGGCAGGAAAGGACAATGCAAATGCTTACGGTCTCAGTTGCCTGCCATTACCCAAGATAACAGTCACCACTCACGTGCCTCCACAGACTGTCTTTTCGTTAGAGAAGTTGTCAGAAACACCAGTGACTGCATTCTAGGTTAAGCAATGGACTGAGCAATACCCTGTCCTGTCTAAGCTAAAGACTTACATGATACAAGGCTGGCCTGCGGTGATTGAGAATAAGGATTTGAGGCCTTATGTGAAAAGAAAGACTGAACTGAATTTACAAGATGGTTGAATCTTCTGGGGGGTGAAGGTTGTCCTGCCTCTCCCAGGCTGCTCACAGATTATGGATGAAGTGCATGAGAAACATCCAGGTGTGTCTAGGGTGAATGTCTAGCAAGATCCTACGTCTGGTGGCTGAGAATGGATTTAGACAACAGTCCAACCTTAACAAGTTCAATGACTTCATGCAACATAATGGAATCCATCACATTCGCACAACTCCTTTCCATCCAGCATCAAATTGACTGTACAGACAGTGAAGTAAGGGTTGAAGTGCATGACAGGTGATTCTCTGAATACTAGATTCTCACGTTTCCTGTTTAGATACAGCCCCAGACCACTATTACATGTAGACCAGCAGAGATGTTTATCGTCTGTAAGCCTAGGTCAAGGCAAGATCTGCGTCATCCTGACTTTAAAACAAAAGTAGCAAGAAATCAAGAAAAGCAGAAGGAGAAGCACAATCTTCTTGCGAGAGAGAGAGACTGCTGAAACCAGGTCATGGCGTCTATGTCAAGACTTTCTGCTTTAACTCCAAGCAGCAATGGTTTCCTGGGTCAATCTACACAGAAGAAGAAACATTTTTATGAAGGAGAGTTGTCAATGGAGAAGCAGAAAACAACCAAAGACTCTCTGTCTTTGGCTAAAATAGAGGACCATCCACACTCTTTGCCCAGCAAGAGAAAAGAAAAGTAACCAAGAGAAGAAAAATAAGTAATAATAACCAAGAGAAAAAATGAGTTTTGTTCTGTACCTCCTCACTCAACAGGACACTTGGACTGTGATATGTTGACATTGTCACATTTATGACACGCTGCAGCTTCCGTAGTAGTTATTATGCACTTAATGGCAAGGCATCAGACCATGCTTCTCTGTCATTTGCAAATCATTTAGCACACAACCAGATGGCACAGTGACACAGTGGGCTTTCATTTGTATTACACATTGTTCAGGTCGGTTGGTGTGTATCGATGTTCTGTCCAGGCTGCCTTTGTAACCTGATATGGTCAGATCTGTTGTTGAATAAGTCATGTGACCCAAAATGCCTGCCTTTAAACAAAAGAGGTAACCCTTAAAAGTTAATTTTATGCAGAAAAAAAGAGATATAACACTTACCTGATTAGACATATTTGTGGTTCTCTGACAAAGGATTTAATCCAGAGGGGTTTCCTCGTCTTACTAAGAAACTCCATAACCTTTTATCTGCAGATCCAAAGTGGTATATCACATTCCAAAACACAGAGGATGAACATTTAATTTTAGTGACAGTGAAGTGTTTCCAATAGCTTTTCAGGGGCGCTAATTCTGGAAGTTACAGATCTAATGGTTACTGGCCAAAACACAGTGTTTAAAATCCATTTAATCTGTTGTTTTTGTTGGTTTGTTTTTTTTTTCTCTTCCTTTCCTTTGATGTTCTGTCTTGTAGTTGGGGATATTTATATTTATTCCATTACTTGAGATTGAAAAATTTGTAGCAAAAAAAGAAAAAAGTGTGGAACCACAAGGCAGATAGAAATGAAGCCAAAACCAATGAAGAGGGAAGACCGCTTGGTAGCTGTGTATTGATGGAAGAAACAAGGAATCAGTTCCAAACACAGTGAACATCGAGCGAGGACATAGTAACTCAAATTTACACTAACTATAGTTAGTTCTTTCACAGCATGTCTTTCGGCTGTGAAATGTCATGGGTTGTGGCATCAACGAGTAAGAAATTTACTGTAATATGAACAAAAATCATTTTCATTTGACATTAGGGATGAAAGTAATATTGCCAACAAAGAATCAGTCCTTTCTACCACCAATCTCATACTGAAGTTCTCCTTTAAAATGTAGAGGTACAGTGCGGCATTAGCATGTGTAGCCTGTACTTCCTGGATCCTGGGCCAATCATATGAGAGTTCCCTGGTCTGCCAAAACAGACCACACCATTTGGCAGGATGGATTTGAAACAATGAAAAGTAAAAGAGAGTAATGTTATGCTCAGAAACAATACTGTCATCTTAATAGTCTGCTGATTCTCTCAGAGCTGTGCGCCATTGCCTTGGCATGAACTTGCTGCGCCTGCATCTCTCAGCTTTGGTTTTTTAGTCCTCCTCTTTTTTATAAGGGCAAAAACTCTTTAGAACTGAGAGACAATTATTCGTAGGGGAGGAAATATTCTCTCAAAATCTGTATACCTTAAGGAAATTAAGAATACTCTCTTTCATTGTCTTTAGTTATATACATACAATAAAGGATGTTTGTACAATGAAAAATTGCCTTTCAAAGATAATTATTTATTTATCAAGGAATTTTGGGGGTTTTTCTGTGTAGTATTTTTCTAGCTGGTAGTAAGACTGGGTTTTAATGTGACGCCACCTGTCCCTCATGCTATCCATTGAAATCAATAAGATAAGCTACATGATGCTGCTAGCACACCATTTAATCATTTTAACAACTCGCAGCAACACGTAATTGTGGGTATTAACAAGCACCCATAAAATTCCTTAAAAACTAGCAACTTAAAATTCATCTCCTCTCAATATAGTTGTTATGTTATGAGCTTTTAGCTAGCATCATCTTAGCATTAAGCTTGAACTTCACAAAGCCTGATAAACCTAGTGGTGTTCCCTGTCCATCAGCTTCTATCAATGATTAAACTGCATCGTGTTTTAGGACCAAACACCTCGTGAAGTGAAGAAAAATATATGATATATATAGTTAGTTAGTTATATATAGTTAGCAACACTGTGGTAGGCCCATCTTAAAAACCAAATCAGCACAGACATCAGTTTTACCAGCACAAAATAAGTAGCAAAGAAAAAGATAATCATTGTGATTCAAGTCAGAGGATTGTCGAACTAAAAAAAATCCTTAATATCTCTGAAACAAAATAAGCATATATATGATCTTTTTTTATTTTATTCATTCATTTATTTTTTTATTTGTACAAATAACCATTTTAACTGCACAAACCCGACTAATGAAGCACTAACCATTCAGTCTTTTTGCTGAGTTTTTTCACGTGGGTGGGGTGTCAGCTACACGCAGCTGAAGCTCCTCCTATTTGATGATGTGATCCGGGGTGTAAACACTGTGTATCTAAAATGCAGAGCAGTAAACTCCCCGCGGGGCTCACGGAAACACTGCAGACACCACACTCGGTCTGAATGCACCGTTAGTCAGTCTCCCCAAAATTTTTGATTGGTTTGTTTCACAATGCTCCTGAGGGGGCTTTTATCCCAATTGCTTGCACACTTTTCTCTAACACATCTTCCTTATCGCTCTATTAATGTGATTGGACACAGAGCCCATGAACAGCTAGCGTCTTTAACCATGACCTTTATGTTTTGCCTCCTTGTGCAAGGTGTCAGTGGTCGTCTTTTGGACAACTGTCAAGTCAGCAGTTTTCCCCATGATTGTGTAGCTTACAGAACAACAATGATAGACCATTTACAGGCAGGTGTTTAGAGCTAATTAGCTGATTAGAGCGCGGCACCAAGTGTCTTCAGTATTGAACTTTTTCACGATATCCAAATTTTCTGAGATGCTGAATTTGGTATTTTTTTTTTTGTAGTTTTCAGTTATAATCATCAAAAATAGAAGAAATGAACACTTATGATATATTAGGCTTTTTTAAAATAATAAATATAATGTACAAGTTTTCTTTTGAAAAGGACTTGCTGAAAAAAAGACATCATCTTTTTCATGATATTCTAATTATATGACCATCACCTGCATAAGAGCAGTAAAGTAGTAATGCAAGCAGTGAGGTCTGTTTAGGGAGATAACTTATCATTTTAGTTTTAGACGGGGATCATATCACTAGGAGGGCTAAAGGTGTAATAAAGCTCAATACTGTTATCCGACTTTAATGAAATCCAAATTCCCCCAGGACAGTTTATGAAAATACAGATGAATTTCTACTGTAAATTGTTGATAACAATTGACCAATCATTATTGACCAAAAAGTAGAGAGAAGACTGCCCCATCACCCACCACTATTTGCAACAAGATGATATCTCAGAATAAGAACCTTCCTTCATTTCAACACTTGCTGCTGCCAGCTGATTACATTAATTCTAAAAACTAAGTTTGGTTTTGTCATGCAAAAAGGCATAATCTTTAAAATCATTCAAATTGAGTGTAGTATGCTTCTGTAATTCTGCATGTTTTGGTTGGCAGTGTATTTACCAAGGCTAAGTATGCTTGCTTTTATGCACATCTCTTTGTACTTTATATATATTTATACATATACAGTTTTGCAAAGTATATGTATGCACAGATTTGGAAGATGTTTTAAGTGCATGTATCTCATTTGACTGTGACTGATATGAGAACATTGCTAATAAGATGTATTTTCCTGCTTTTTCTTTCTTCTTTATCGGCCTTTTCTTTCCCCTTCTTTAATCTTTAAATCCACATATCTTTTTCCGTCTTCCTCTCTTTTTCTCCACATCTATCATTGCATCCTTCTGTCTCTACTTTGCTTTCAACCTTTCCTCTATTAACACCCCACCTTGCCCCACCCAGACTGCGCAGTGTGAAGATGGAGCAGAGAAAACTCAACGATCAGGCCAACACCTTGGTGGACCTTGCAAAGGCAAGTTTTCTTTACTTCTACTGTGGTTCCTACAAATTAAGCAAAGTTGAATTCAAGATGTTTTCAGGCTTTGTGAAGCCACTTGAAACCAAAGGTTCAGATCAATGAAGATTTAAAAGAAGCATTTCATAGTTGACATTTGTAACAAGTTGCTTTGAAATGCACAGAGCTAAAGCAAATTTGAAGGTTGTGTAATAGTTTTACACCCTTAATTGACTTAAACTTTACCCTGGTCCTTTAGCTCCTGCAGTAAATCCACATTAAAATAATATAAGAATCATGTGTGAAAAAAAATAGATTTTAACACTTTAACAAGTCAGAGACAATTGCACAGAACCTGCATTAAGGATCCCATAGATTGATACAACATAATCTCTAGGATGCTCCATCTTTCCTGTCTGATGGGCACATTTCAGCAGACCCATAATAAATTTATGAAAAAACCAAACTTTTTAAATGTTTTTTGTGACAAACTAGTATGTGTTCCGATCACTCTATCACAGAAAAATAAGACTTGTAGAACTTATTGGAAACTCAAGACAGTCCTGACATTATGTTTTTTACAAGTGTATGTAAACTTTTGACCACAACTGTATGTACATTTACGATTTATGAACAGCAAAGTATATCTCCTGTATTTGAAAAAATCATGCACAGTAACATGATCACAGATGCTGGCTCAGCAAAACAATAAGTGCCTTCATAAGAGGAACCCTTTTAATTACATAAATAGATCTTCTCAATCAAATGAGCAAAGCATTAAAAGCCTTCTCTGGCTATAAATGTACTGGAGAGGCTGGTTGTTAAATCCATGAGAAGATATAATCAATGCTGACACGTTAAAAACTGTGCATCTCCAGTTCTTCCTGCCTTCTCCAAGTGTTGTCTTTTTACTGAGTAATGAACTTGTTGGTCATTGGATTTATGATGAACATGAAACTGTTTTTGCCAAGTAAGTATTTATGCAGATCTTAATATTAATTGAGGTGGGACATGTTTTTGAATATTAAATTGTGAAACTACGTTTTGGTTCCTGTTTTATTCCAGTGTCCTTCTTGTAAATGTAATTGTTTTGGTTTAACTTGTCCACATTTCTTTTCATCCTCTCCTTCATCAGACCCAGAATGTGATGTACGACCTGGTGTCGGAGCTGCAGGAGCGAAGCGAGGAGCTGGACAAGCGCATCGGCACGTTGGAGGACAAGCTGGACTCTGTGGCGGGCAGCTTGCAGGCACTGCCCTGCCTCATCTCCCAAGCCATAACCCAGCAGCAACAGGACTTCCTGGACGGCTTTGTTCACCGCTTTCGGCCTGCCTCTCTAGCGTCGGAGCGTTCCGAGCGCTCAGAGAGATCTTGGACTTCCACCACCCGAAGGCGGCGCTCTCCATCCACAGCACCACACACGTCTTCTGACAGTGGATAACCTTGACAAACCCCCCTGTTAGCCTCCTACGAGCTCCAACACCTTTCCCAAACAAACCAACCATCACATTCTGTCCAATCCGAGGCTTTCCCTGCAACCTAAACACAAAACCCACATCTTGTTCATCTCTTCTCTCTCTCTTTCTCTGCCTTTTATTTTTCTTTCTCACACATCAACCAAAAAAGAAAAAAAAATCCAAAACCTCCAAAATAATCCAGTTTCTCTGTGACCGAGCCTCTCAGCACAGGTCTGGATTAAAGCTTCTCAAAGAGAACAAGTGAAGGCAAACAAAAAACGGGAAAAACAAAAATGCATCCAAAACTGTCGAAGAGAAAACAACAAATAAAAATACATTTTAAAAAATGGCCGAGATAAAGTAGAGATATGGTTTATGTTTTAGCCATTGTATGGCTGTTCCTGTTAGCTTTTTTTGTAAAAGCCCTTGTATAGTTAAAAAAAAGAAAAACAAACAAAAAAAAAAACGACTGAGTTCAGGGTCGCTGGGGTGAGAGCTGGCTATCACACCGGAGAGTCCTTAACCACTCGGGAGGATGTTGGTCTGCGGGAACGGAGGTCCTGGGGTCACCTGCTGGCCTTCTGAGGCCATGGAGGACATCTGTCCACCCACCTGTCCGTTTCTCTGTTTGTCCAAGGAGAGATAAAAACATTTGATTTCCTTCACAAAAGACAAGTGTCATGGATTCTTTCTCATAGTTTAGGGTAAAAGCTTTAGGAGAAACCACGGAAGCTCTGACTTTAAGGTCAGTGTCTGAAAAAAAAATGCACTTCAAGGGGAGGAGAAACTGTCACATGAAAGAATCGCTAAGAGGATGCTTATGGCATTTACTACAAGGTAGGAGAAATGTACTCGTTTGCCAACTCCAAGGTATCACCTTCCTTGTTCTTACCAAGGAAAAAAAGAGAGCAACTATCTTTTTTAGTTACATATTGACATGTGATTTTTCAGTGCCTGAATGTATAATAGTAGAGGGTTATTTAATTACTAATTTCAAAGCTTTTTTACAATGTTAATAGTCTGAATACAACATTGCATTCCTTTTTCAGATACATTCCTCTCCAAAAATTTAAAGAAACTTGTCTTAATGTAATGCATATCATTGCCTTCATTACACTGCAACTCCAAACGTAAAATATATATATATTTTTTTTCTATTTCTACTAACAATAACAAATTAAAAGTTCAGAGGTTTAATTTAGAGAGGATTTGTTCGTCGGGACGGAGAGTGCTGCACACCACGATGAAAAATGAAGTAGTCTTACCTTACGCACCGATTAATTAGAGCTTCCTGTGGTCTTTTTTAAAGTGGCATGGCTTGAATCGCATCCTACAGCCACACAGCCACACATCACTAGTCGGGTTTTTAATAAAAACCAACCTGGTGGTTTTTTTTTTTTTTTTTTTTTTTTTGCATGGTTCTGTTGAAAAATGAAAAGAAATCACAATCTTCCTGGCTTGAATATTCACAATTTTGGTTTTGATTATGCTACTTCTGTTTGTTTTTTGCTTTCTATCCTTTTTTTAAAATGCATTTTTACTTTTTTAACTAGAATATCTAGCGTTTTAGCTTTGCAGATCTTAGAGAGTTGCAGTAATGTTAATTCTGTAATGCATTCCCTGTTATAAGGTCAAAATAAACACTATTACAAAAGATTATTAAAGGGATACAAATAAAAAGTGTTGAAGAAACCTGCAAACATTAAACTGATCGCTCTTGAAATGAGGCAGAAAGATTTTCTTTCCTCCTGGCTTTCATGCTGACTGTTTGACTGTTATCACTCTTAGGTCTGAACTGTAAATATGAAATTAAATTAGGATTAAATCAGCTTATGTATTCGATGCTCAAGACTAAGTTGCTAAATTGTTTTGATAAAGTTTATGATTTGGTTTTATCGTACATTAAAAACATAAGAATTTATGTTATAATTTCCTACAAATGATGGCCCTTCTCCTAGATGTCAGAACCTGCAGAAGACGAACATGATAATGTAACTGAGAGCATATATTAGCTTAATTAAACATGTAGAGACTGTGGCCTCTGTAAAACAACATCCCATTAAGCAATAGCTGGGACTCCAGTGTCCAGAACCAATTAAAAGTTTATTAAAGGTTAAAGGTCATGACTTGGTATTTTACATACACAATCCTTCTGAAACTGTCATTAATTTCATGTTTAATAATTTTTAGTACAAAAAATCCATTTAGATCGTTTTTTTGTACCTTTTTTCTTAAGATACACACAGGAAATTGCTTTGTGTGTCTGTGTTCATGTAGATGTAGTGTTAGCGACATTAGCAGTTAGCCTTGTTCATTTACAATCATTTTCAGTTTTCTTACATAATAGTTAAAAAAATGTTACACAAGCAGCAACATTAGCAGTCCCTGATTGGCTGATTCGGCCCCTTAGGGTGAGAAAGAGGCAGGAGTGGTGATAGCAAGGTGAGCTAGTGTTAGCATACTACATAGCAGAATCAGGAGTGGAATTGGACTTGAAGCTATTTACAGATTTGCATTTTTTAAAGTAGGCAGACAGGAAAGGGGTGTAGAGAAAGGGGATTTATGCGGCAAAGGTGAACTAGTCCGGCAATCGAACCAGCGACGGCTGCGTCAAGGACTGAGACCTCCGTACATGGTCACACACTTAACAACTACACCAACTACACAGCGCCAAAAAGATACAATACTTCCCCTTCCAGAAGTTTAAAACAGCCGTTATTTGAAAAGCGCAAACCATTAATACGTTTCACTCATCCTGTACTGATAAACACAGGTCTTCTCTTTGTCTCAAAACTCTGCATGAGCTGCAGCTCAGCCAATCCAATTAACCAGAATACAATAAGAAGATAAATATATTGTTTGGTACAAAACTATAAAATACTCAAAATGAGCAGAAAGAGAATCACAGATATGGACAGAATAACTTACAACTATATCCGACATTTAAAACTGGATAAACCAGAGTAGCTATCGTTTTGTTTTTTTATGCTACCATAAGATGGCTGACTTTAGCCAACTTCATCTTATCGGCGATTGTTTAGTTGCACTGATTTCATTACGTGAAAGTCTTTGCTATTAAAAAAAAAGACTTAAAATGACTTAAGATTAAAAGACTTTCTGACTTGGGACTTGACTGTATTTGCTGGAGGCTTGTCTAAAGATAAGACCTGAGACCTGTAAAACAGACAGACAGACAGACAGACAGACAGACAGACAGACAGACAGACAGACAGACAGACAGACAGACAGACAGGCAGGCAGGCAGGCAGGCAGGCAGACAGACAGACAGACAGACAGACAGACAGGCAGGCAGGCAGGCAGGCAGACAGACACTATGTTCTGATTATACTGTTCAAAATATAAAAAAGGTTTAAGCAGTAGGAATACTTTTGCAGGGTAATGTTACATAAAATTACTTTTTTAAACAAGGGCAAAGTCTAATAGACAAGAAAGATGTTTATTTTAAAATCCATGTTTTATTTTTACATAAGACATCTAAGGGCTATTCTTATCACCTTTTTGTTTTCAGCGAGTACAGTTTGTCCACAGATGTAAGAACAACCTGCCAATATCTTGTGGATTTGATGGAGAAAGATATAAAAAAAAGATATAAAATTAAAATAAGGAAAATTGAAGAGCCATTATTTTCATCCAAAGCTCAACAACGTCACGGCATAGACACGTTGTACGACATTTTAAATTCACTGATTGCTCAATCTGGTTGCAGTTTTTCTGTAAGATTACTAAAGATAATTTTTTTTTATTTACGCGTTGCTTTCATCAAATTGTTAGTAAATAAAGCCCTTCTATGTATATATGCAATAAAAACGCAGAGTGACCAGTGGTGCAACACTGCAAATGTGCGCAAGCGGTAAACAAGGAGGTAACGAGGATAAGCAATTTAACACCTTCTAGTCACGTTTGAAAATAGTAAAGAAAAGTTCATGATCTGGTGTGAAAAAGTACAAAAAAATAATGTTTGATTACAAGAGGGAAACGCCTTTATTAGTGCTTAATATGCAGTATAAACATTGTTGTTCACTGTAGCTGACTGTTCTGCAGTGCTGCCAGTAGATGGCGTCTGTTTATGTCTGCTTATCGGCCCAGTGCTCAAACTCTGATAAGGCTCAAATAACGAGTGTCTGAAAACCATCCAACCCAATGCTTGGATGGTGATCAAATGGTTTCTGTTCTTTTTCATTTAAGTCTCAGCAATGCAAAAAAGTTTATCTTCTATTTATTGTTACCAATCACAGCTAAATTAATTCAATTTAAAAGTCTATAAACGTTTCTGCATCAGACTGTATTAAGCCAAACTCTGCCTAAAACATCTGTAGAAACTCCTGGTACAGTTCAGGGGTAGTTTTTTCATCTAACACCTTTCAAAATTTACATTCAGATTACTAATGTAACAGGACCAGTAGATAAATCCTCCATCATCATAGGTAACCCTAATGTCTTCTAAGGTCAGGAGGGACTCTTCCCCACGTTGGAGCCACTCCGGTTTCCACTTTCAATCCATCCATTGAAAGTCAAACCCTCTAAGGGCATGTTTCCTCTTTATAAACAGCCAAAAATGAGCTTCCCTTAATAAGAAGACTGGACTGAGCTGTAGGATGCCCCCCTAAGTCCTGGAAGGAGACCTTAGGAAATACACTTTAGATTTGATCTATCCTGGGAACGCCCTAAAGTCCACCCAGAGAGGTTTCCCTCCCTCCGTGACCCATTGAACCCAGGATCCAATTCAGCATTAGCCGTAAACAACAGGTAGCTCCTGAAACAGATCTTATTTCCTTACATCTTACCTTTTAGCTGCAGTTTATTTATAAAGCACCAATTCACTGCACATGTCATCTTAAGGCTCTTTAGAGATTCAGTCAGATTGACTCAAGGAAAACCAACTGATTGCATCCAGTCATTGACTTTGCAGGGAACCTTCCTCCTGGATGAGCTTGCAAGGACATTATTCACTTTCATTTTTTCGTTGATTCTTCAATAATCCCTTACACCGAGCCTGCGGGCAGCTACAGTGGAGAGGAAAAAACCTCCAACAGAACCAGAACCAGCCTCAGTATGAACGGCCTGCTGACATGCAACATAATTGAACTTTTTAAACAGGAGGAGGCTTTTTATGGTTAGCCAGTCGTCCTGATAAGAGTTCATAAAATAAGGGAGAAGATTCTACTTTTTAATATACCTTTTTAATATAGCTCATATCTTGTATTTATGTTTAAGTTGGGGTAACTATGCCTGCCTCCAAACAACCGTAATAACATTCTAACCAATTTAGATTGATAGACTAAACATTTCAGCCTGATACCCCAAATTAACTGTAACTGACTGGAGACCCCTTAAAATACATATAAACACAGGGGTTGGAAAATGAAACTGAAACACATGGTTTTAGACCACAATAACTTATTAGTATGGTGTAGGGCCTCCTTTTGCGGCCAATACAGCGTCAGTTCATCTTGGGAATGACATATACA
>JAUZNJ010082120.1:0-23805 GCA_034780135.1 Jordanella pulchra | reverse complement strand
TGAGGACTGGGGTGAAGTCATTTTCTCTGATGAATCCCCTTTCTGATTGTTTGGGACATCTGGAAAACAGCTTGTTCGGCGAAGACGAGGTGAGGGCTACCACCAGTCTTGTCTCATGCCAACCGTAAAGCATCCCGAAACCATTCATGTGTGGGGTTGCTTCTCAGCCATGGGAGTCGGCTCTCTCACAGTCTTACCTAAAAACACAGCCATGAATAAAAATGGCACCAGAATGTCCTCCGAGCAACTTCTCCCAACCGTCCAAGAGCAGTTTGGTGATGAACAACGCCTTTTCCAGCATGATGGAGCACCTTGCCATAAAGCAAAGGTGATATCTAATTGGCTCAGGGAACAAAACATAGAGATTTTGGGTCCATGGCCTGGAAACTCCCCTGATCTTAATCCCATAGAAAACTTGTGGTCAATCATCAAGAGACGGTGGACAAACTAAAACCTAGGAATTCTGACAAAATGCAAGCATTGTTTGTGCAAGAATGGACTGCTATCAGTCAGGATCTGGTCCAGAAATTGATTGAGAGCAGGCCAGGGAGAATTGCAGAGGTCCCGAAGAAGAGTATTATACTGCAAATATTGACTTGCTGCATTAACTCATTCTAACTGTCATTAAAAGCTTTTGTTACTCATAATACGATTGCAATTGTATTCTGTATGTGATGACAACATCTGACATACAAACATGAGAACCAGAGGGCAGCAGATCATGTGAAAATAAAAGATATTTGTGTCATTCTCAATACTTTTGGCCATGACTGTATGTATTGCCCTGTGACAGACTGGTGTCCTGTCCTGGGTGCACCCCGCCTTACACCCATAGTCTGCCCATAGAGATAGGCACCGACCCAACCGCGACCCTGATGGATGAAGCGGGAGAAGATGGATGGATGGACATTTGCCTTCATATTAGAGAGTAAAAAAACTGATTCTGTGTCTTTATATAAAGTGTATGTAAATATCTTGTTCCTAATGTATGTAATAGTCTAACCTGATTGAATTTTACAAAAAACTGAATTGAGGCAAAACAAAATGTGCTGAAAATGTGAAACATTTTGCCATGTTGTTTTTATTGGTCAACTTTTCAGTTAGAATGGACCTCCACGATTACAACAGTGGCTACCCATGCAGTTGAGGTATACATTTAACTTCAAACACGTTGCTGTCAGAATGACCCTTAGTGGCTGGATTAAATAGGAGTCAGAGAGAGAGAGAGGCAAAGAAACGGTGCAGACCCACAAGGTGTTTATTCACCAACATTTACACACACAGACAGCCTGCTTACAAAGGTCTCAGCAGCAACCAACCAACTCTCTAGTAATGTGGCCAACCTGCAGTCTTCTATAGACCCTGGCTGTTCCAATTAACAAACCCACAAATGAACAGGGTAAAACAAAATACACACACAAACAAACTTAATATAAACAACCAAATCTTCAGAATATTAAAAAATCCTATTCAGGTTTAAGTAAACATTTTATTTCTAAAAATATGTCCCCTCTATGTTTTAAGTATTTCCTGCCATGTAATGAAGACCTTCATTACAGTTGCAAAAATTTATTTCAGAGACAAATATCACCAACTTACAGCGTCTCAAAGGAGATTCCATCTACATCAAGAAACCTTTTAAAACAGAGAGCTAAACATCTATTAAATAGATATTGTCTCAAACCCCTACAAAGCATTTCACTTCTTCTGACTTCTGCTTACGTCACACTAATAAAAGGGTTGTTGGATGGAACTGACTTTCTCTACATGCAAAAACCTGCCTCCATAAGATGAAAGCACCATCTCCGCTCAAAGAAACACATTAATTTAGATTTATTTTGTTGTCTAAGAACACTAATGTTTTAAGTTCAGCTCAACGCTACGCTGCAGTGTGTTTGGTTTGGATTTCTGAATGAAATCTGACTGTGCTCCCCTCATTGTCTTAATCTTATTCCAACAGGATATCAATCCAGCAAACTTCCAGTTATGAGCCAAGCCCAGCGTTCCTGAGGCTACCATCTGCTGCCGTCAGCCTGGCATCTATCAGATAAATCTTATAGCTATTTGAGCCATCACAAATTAAAAAAAGTCGTTTAATGCAGTATCTTATGTCTTATGAATATGAGCATTCAAGTTCAAATCATAAAATGTGCTTAAACTAAGTCAGTATTTTCTTGAATGCTTCATATATTTTCCTAAAAATTAAACTGTTAAAATACCTTCTAACAATTAGCCAACATTTAAAAATGAATCCCAGCTTTATGAACTGTGGTGACAGATAGAGTGTGTTTGCATGAAAGTCTTAAATCACGAGTAGAGAAGTAGTGCTGCTTGCGGCCATAGAGGGTATTTAGAAGCAGCATCTGATCCTAGTTGGCTGGAAATTGGATGAATGTGGCTGACTGGCTGGCTGGAAAAGATGAGCTGGCTAAATGACAGAGGCCGGTCAGCAGCATCCATGCCTCGTTGGGAATGAGCCAAAGATGTAGTCTTCCTGTTTTAACAGAAGTTTCAGTAACCTTGAAATGTGGATATTTTAGCTCTTCAAGATCCAGTGTCTTCCTCAAGTCTTCTATACTTTTCTTTTTCCAACCCGACATTTATTAATATTGTTTCTTTTTTTTTACATGTTCTGACATTTATTGTGTGAACATCCTTACAATAGAGTAAGGATGGGGTAAAAACATTCTTCTTTAAGTCGTCCCAAATCTGGAGTTTACATAGAGAGGCACCTTTGGCCGTACCTCTTTGCGCAGTCTCTAGAGAGATTGTGCACAGAGGTGTCTAGAGCCCTGGCTCCTCTTTAAAGTCCCTCATTTTTCTCAGCTTCATCTTTTCTACAGGATTTTGTTTAGAGTCCAGACATTCCTTAGAGTTGATATGCTGCAGGTTTTGGTTCTGTATCCCACAGAGGGACCCGAAACTGACAATTTTTTTCTGTTAGTGTCCAACATATTTCTGCTTAGAATGTTGGTAATACTTTACCATAAAGTACTTAAAATGTAGTGAACTTTTCGGCAATGCTTTTGCGAATTAATCATGTACTGATAGGTAGTTTTCCAATACTTAGCAAGGACCTCACAGCCCAGCCAGACAACTGCTGGTAACAAAAAGGAACTAACCAGGAGAACATGTCCTTCATTAATATGCAATAGAGAAATCGAGAATCCAGTAAATTGACAATTATGCCCTCTAACCTGTCAGGTACAGGGCTTATCTAGAACCAACATGGATAATTCCTCCTCTGTTCACAGAGACACATACGAGCAGTACCCTAATAAGGCTTGGCTTTGTGATCCCCACAGCGTTTTTTCAGCCCCTCTATGTGGTTGCACAAATGAGAGGAGTGAAATGAACAGTAGGTAATGATTTAATATTTGAAGTGAGTCAAAGAGCCCTGATCTAGCAAATGGAAACTGTGATTTTAACTCAAAACAAATAAAGATAAAAGTGCAGCACCTTCATTTTTAAATCATTTAAAAAGTAACTCTAGAAAGGTAAAAAAAAAATGAAAGAGGTCAAAAAGACCAATTATTTATGGTTTCTGTGCCAACACATATCACCATAAGAAACTAATTTAGTACTATGTCTTTAGTACAGGGAACATAACAGGATTAGCTCTGTTGGCCCTGGTAACAAGTAACTACTTACTAGTTCCTCTTTGCTTTCTGAATAACTCTTAATAAGACTGGGCTGTATTTTGCCCAGTAGATACTTGTTCACTATCCATTAGATCTTAGGAAGTTCTACAGTGTTTTCTTGTTAATTGAATTTTTTGAAACTTATTTCAAAGTGTCACCAAAATCTGCTGGTATTTCAGAAAGTGTATGTTTACTTTGCCATTTTAAGACAAATTTGCTGACAGCATAATGATGATATTGATAAAAAAAACAACAATTAATAAAAATAATAGCAGTTAAAATGTACAGTCATCATAAATAACTTAGCAAATTGTTACATTTCTGTTTGATACCTTCTTATAGATTTTTATTTTAAAAAAGTGCTTTTAATCTGATCTTTAACCTCGTTGGTAAAACTTTCAGTTTTTATATATCAATAGTCAGCGTCTAAGGGTTGCTATGGAGACTGGTTTACCACAGCGTGTCTCTCTGAGCTGACCTATTGGCTTCTAACTTCTGTTTAAACCCCAAGAAAATAGAAAGTTTGAGATTATTAATTCAAATTAAAATTAGGTATTGAGATCAAACTATATAAAAAAATGCTCCAATTAATTTATTTTACAAAAATGTTGGTTTCCTAATCATTATTGCATTGTATTTCTTTACAGGATTTTCATCTTAACTGAACGAATGTATTTAAGAGTGGACTTTAAAAAATCTAAGTGTACGATTTTTGCACTCTTGGAAAATATTAGCGTATCCTAAAACTTTTAAACATCTTTACCAGGAGTTAAAATAAACCTCTAAGACGCTCTGAGTCAAAATGTAAGTGTCAGTGTTGGATTTTAAACATTCCCATCCCATTGTCCAGTTCTATTCATAAAACCCAAAGGAAAAATGATAATGAATTTGTCATAAGAGGAATAAATTAATGTTTAATTGATTTCTTAAGGTGAAAGATGATTTTCCCTTTGAGATTTTAAAAAAGTTACATGATGTATAAACTGTTTTTGAACGAATTGATGAAAACAACGTAGAGCAGCAACTGATCTATATCAATGTTCAATGAGACCCTGTCCATCACTTCATATGATTTTTATGACCTCTGTCCATTTAAACGCACTTTTTTCTCCTCTCCCCACATGCGCTCGACACAAACTACTGGGGGCGCATTACAGACCTAATGGGTGGACCCATAGGAGAATTTCCAGCCCCGTGATTTGTTAATCTGTGGCTGGTTGACTTGTCAGTCCCCTGTAATCGGTGCACTGGTTTGTGGAGCTTGTCCAACCCTCCTGTCCTGGGACGCACGAAGAGCGCACTTGTTTGCGTTTTTTGTTAAAGCCCTAATACCTTCACTGTGAAGGCTGGGCGCTGGGAAAGAGGATCTGGCCCTCTTTGTGGTGGAGAGAAGAGGCTGAAACCCCCCACTCACATATGGCTCTTCGTTAGGACAGTTTTTTATACTGGATCGTGGAAGGAGCGGTAAAAATAAATAAGAAGTCACCTGAAGTTGTGTTCACTTTGTGGGACCCGAAAATGGAGATGCAAAGGTGGTCCACAAGGTGGAAAACGAAAAGTTGGTTTATGGATTCCATTATAACTGCATTCATCACTTTAACACTGATTCTGCAGGCTGCTAATGTCAGAGCAGGTAAGAACAAGTAAAGCAAATAGTAATGAAGTGTGAGCGTCTGAGAAGAAGCGCCGGTTGGATTCGGGAAATGATAAGCAGTGTTTGCATCCGAGTTGGAAAAAAAGGTTATGAAACTTTTATATAGCCAAATAAAATGTTGTGAAACGTGCGATAAAGTTTGTACTGCGTCAACCTTACTGTAAAGACAACGAAACAGCCTTCTGCTGTAGACAGGCAGTGCGTTTAAGTGTAATGTCTCGGTGTCCAGATCGTATATTTACGCATGAATGGAAACGTCTGCCAAGAGGATGAAACACTTCGCTGTGTGAAATTCATCCCAAGCCGTTTGTATGAGCTTAGAAAGAGCAGGGAGCAGAGCAGATTGCCTGCTTTTCTTTTTTTTCCTTCATTTTTTTAAAGAATCACTTCAGCTCAAAGACACCTATTTGTTAGAGCGTTGGTCCACTCTGGGTGGATGTATACATCCACAAAGGATTTGTTGAAAATTGGAGTCTGATGACATCTTCCAAATATTTCAACTTAGACTATCAGTTCCAAATATATTTAAGAATTATGCAATATGGATAAACGAAGGACTGTTTGGATGATCATAATATATATTAGATGCATTAAAACCTTTACTTGTCTATAGGATGTTTCTTTCATATGAACGGATTTTCATTGTCCTTTATGCTCACATCCTGTATAGATCTTAGTGATCAACATGGTAAAGCTCATGTAGAGTGTTAGAATCATCCTAATGATGGAAAAGAAAGAGAAGAGTAACTAAAATGTGGGTTTTGCTGGAGTCATTTTGCAATTTTTAACAATATTAGTATCTGGACATTTTCTGCCTCCTTACGGAAATGTTGTCCTGAATTTATCTCTGTGGGACTGAAATCACAAGCTTGGACTCACTTTATTGTTGGTATTTAAACATTTCTCCACAATAGACTTCAGTGGGTGTTATCACATGAGCTGAGGTGGAGATAGGCCAGGCAGGAAGGGTGATTAATTGAAGGTTATGATGCAACCTGTATTTTTTATTGGCCCACATGGCAATCTTTTTATGGCATGGCATTAGGATGACTCCAAACTTCTGGATTAAAGTGCATGTTCTTTTGTCAGACGGATGAATACGGTCAGGTGGACAAACCCTATCTCCATGCAGTCCTGGTCCTCACCAAAGCCCACTGGTGTCTGCTCCATCAACCCCACCCCCCCACCCCCCTCGCCGACTTCTAACTTTGCACTTAGATGTTTGGTAGGCTGCAGGACAAAGCTGGGTTGTGTGATTGGTGGGAATGCTTCCCCTCTAAGTACTGAGCACTTATTTGATGATGGTCCTTGTAGCACTTCCCTATGATTTCAGAGCCTTCAAAGAACAGGCCTGTATGTAGAGCTAGCCCCACAGTCATAATAGCCACTATACTCACATGGCTAGAGGATTATTTAAGCCTCTCACATTGGACCAAAGATAACTGAGGTTTAATTTAATGCTGGTGGCATATAGGATAAAGCTGTGGGTTAAGTTATTGTACTTTAAATTATTTAAAGCAAAGTTGCAACATTAACTCACATCTTGAGTTTCAATTCACATTGTATAACTCTGTTAAATAAAGGAACAACATCTCATTTATGTACCCCCTGCATGTGGCTGGTTCGTCTTCATCCTGCTGGATGATTGCTTGAATTGCACAGCAGGTTGAAAGTCTCACCTTTCCTTTAACTCTTCAGGTCCAGCCTCTTAATATATGTTTCAAGTATTCAGCTGCAGGGCTTTTGCTCTTCTGCCTCAGTCAAACCCTTCAGAGCTCTTTATGGCAGTAAGAGAAGTTTCTGCAGGGTACTTGCTCCTCTCCAGCAGTGTACAGACACGTTTTCTTAGCCCCCGGGGCGCAAGCTTAGATGTGCATTCCAACTGATAAAGTTAGCATTTTCAGAGACCTCTGCTTAATATGTTTACCCAGGAAGTTGAGAGCTTTATCTGCTTAAAACATTGAGGGATTTATAGTGTTTGAGCCAGAGGCCAGAGACAAACTTTTTGTCCACCAGTGAAAACAGAAATAAGTTTAAAGTCTAAATTTGAAACAAGAATTATTACAGCCCTCTTTGTTATTCAGTGTTGTTTCTGATTCTGACAACAAGGGTTTACTTTTTTCGTTGATTTTTGTATGGAGGCTTACATTGGAGCAAGTTGATGTGAGGAAAACCTAACCGGGGGAGAGTGGAGAGAAGGAATGCTTTGAAAAACTGGGTAGGTCTGAGTGAAGTTTCCTTGGTATGACACCAGCATAAAGCAGTCTTGTTTTAGCCGGCAGCATGATGGAAGCTGAAGGAAGGGAAGAGGGAGAGTTAGGAAGAAGGGGGATATATGAAGGGAGAAACACTCTGACAGAGGATGTTATTAGAGTCTCAGGGAGCTGCAGGTGAAAAGGTTTCACCTGTGTTTTCTAACTGATTAGCTTTACTTTAAAAGTGAAAAAAACATTTATGTTTTAGTCTGATAAAATCAAGGATGATGTGTTTTTGGCTTCAAATCAGAAAGATAGTGTGATGTTATCCTTAAGATGTTTTTTTCTGTGAACATGGAACAGGTGTTATCAAATCCCAAGTTTAAGTAATTTCGCTTCTCCCATTGTTTCACACCTCTGAAGTTTGCACACTCTTGAACAGAAGCGATAGTCTAATATTTAAATTCTTGCTACAATGTCATCTAGAGCTATGTGACCGCTGTGCTTGACCCTAAGGGCAAACACACCAACTCATCAGATGCAGGCTTTTAAAACCTGCAAACACTCATTTGGGCTGCCTTAATGGATTGGTCTGTGTTTGAGAGTTTTTCAGCACCTCTATGTGAGGTTCACAGGCTGGAAAAGAAGCCCATCTGGATCATAGGGGGTATAGGCCATTAGGAAATGTGCACAAAAAACACTTGAGGTTCTAACACTCTAAAAAAGGTACCTGTTAATCCTCAAAGATGATAAAAATAGTTATTTTTGTTAATAGTTTAGACATTCAAATAGACTGATGGTCATTTTGCACGGATTTATGTGATGATTACTCGTGTAATCCAGCTTATATGTGTTTATGTTATCTATAAAATTGGTGATTAGTTACGTTGGCAATTTACATTTTTACCAGGTGAGAGGGATATGCTTTGCAGACTAGGATTTCTGTCTTTGACAAAGTGGGGATTGTAAATTGTCTTGCAGGGTTGTGCAGATTGCAATGATGTATTGACCGAGGCAGGTCTGTTCTTGTTGCATGCACCGTGGAACGCAATAAGAAGTTGAACATATAGGTAAAGGAACGCAGAAAATGAAACACATACAGGGCTTTGAAATGCATTTGCCCTCTTTTTAGGTCCCATTTTTTGCTTCTGCAATTTTTGATACAAGAGATACTTGTAGTAAATTCAGAAAAAGCAGTTTTTCAATGGTTTTATTAATAAAGAAACAATGGGGATCCAAACCACGTCAGCTGTATGTAAAAAGAAAATTACCCTTCAACCTACTACTGACTTGTGCAGCAAAAACTGCTATCAAACATTTCAGCTAAATGGAAGGGAGCTGATTTTGCTCAACTGGTAGCACCTGGATTCGAACCCCAGCATGGAGGATGGATGTTCCTCCGGTACATGTGTGAGCACCTCGGCTTCATCCCAGAGTCTAGAAACTTCACTGTTAAGTGTTTGGTTTCTCTAATTTACCCAGAGGGTTAAATGTATTCATGCATAGTGTTATTAAATAATGTTATTTTACATCCATGTAGGTAAAAATAACAGCAGAGAATAACAGGGGGGGGGGAGGGTAGCTATTTGAGTCAAGCTACTGTGACATTATCTTAGTTCTCTTACAGTACATGTCTTTCTCTCACATTTTATAGCTGCTATTCACATCATGTTGCTAATGACATGACATACCTTTTGTATTTGAATATTTCTTGAGTCTTTGGGCTGGGCTACGTTCACACTACCTACCTAATAATATGTACATTTCACCATTAGATAAAATGGATTCTGAGCATATCTGAAATTTTCTTCATCATAGATTCTTTGTCAAAGCTACCTAGCATTAGCCTGTGCTATCTATTTAGCACATAAAAGGCTGTCGATATCCTTGAAGACAAATTATTTAGAGCTGAATAAGTAAAATATGCAAACTTCTAACACTATCAGTGTCTTATTTTACTCTGTTGAAGAGATTTGATTATTTTTTTTTTGTTTTCCAAAGTTGCAGCCTTTAAATTCTATCCCCTACCATAAAATAGGCTATTATCATTTTTTAAAAACTACAAACCTTCTGTACATGCATCATCATAATTGGAAGTTAGGTGTATAGTAGTTGTTCTTTTTTTTCCAACACACTAATAAATCGTCTTACACTGAGTCAGTTTCTAGATGTTATTTTTGACAGAAGAAATGAGGATGCTTCCCAAGGGTCTTTGCTGGCCCTCACAGAGGCTTCTTTATGTGAAGTGTGTTAGATTGAAGAGCCTTATCAAGGTAAACCTATCCAGGTGTGATACAACTCCAACTCTGCTGGCACATTGTTCATTATGGTGCTTGATATGCTCAGGCATTTCCTGTCTAAGGACTCTGTCAAGCCTTGTCTCTGCAGCACTTCCTAACAGAAGTATTTAGATAATTATAAGTGATTTGATCAGGAAACTAGGTAGATTCTACCTGGTAATATCTTATTATTAATCCTAATGTCATTTAAGTGAAACTCAGGCTCTGTCTAATATTTCTTTACCAATAAAGAAAAATGGAAAGATTATTTACTTCACATTTTTTACTTTGGCTATTTTGCTTATTGTGTTCACTCCTTTTCTTTTTGTAAGAATCAAATAATTAAACATTTTATGGGACGTTTCATACTGATCAACAGGTCATATTCTGTCATATTTTACAAGAGTCATTAGGCCCACACACATATTAAAACAACATTCAGGAAAATAGGATGGGAACTAAGCTATAAATTAAAATTTATACCTTTTATTTATTTATTATTGGAATTATTTTTTCCAATAATTTGTCATAAATATTAAACTTTGAGAAGCAATAAACTTCATTGGTTATGTACATGGGTACAAAGTGGTTTATTTGTAGTTAGGAAATGGAAGTAGATAAAGAAGATAACAAAATGGTGTTGGTACCGGATGGGGATAGAAAATAGTAAAGGAAAAACTTCCTCAGTATCAAGAGATTTTACTTCTATTTAGATCCATGCCAACCTCAAAATACTCTCTGGCACCAACAAAGGTGTAGTTTTAGGTTTGGTACGCAGTGAATGTGTGTGTCAACTAACATTCAAAACTTGAAATAAGTCTTTCCATTTTAATTGTTTAACTATCAGTATTGTAGTGATGTCATCAAGCCAGTCATACTTATAAGCTTATATAAATATGTATCCTTCAGAAATGGTGCAGTATTATGTCTGATTTTTATTTTCTCTTTGAACAGCAGAGCCAGTGGACGTCCTAAATGTGTTAGCATTTCAAAATTACCCTGAAGGAGTATCAAAAACAACGGGTTTTTGTGCAAACCGAAGAGCGTCGAAGCCAGACTCAGCCTACAGAGTTGCCAAGCAGATCCAGATCAGCGCCCCCACCACACAGTTATTCCCTGGTAAGATAAATCCTTTTATTTTCACTTAGTCTTTCCCAGTTTCTGTTGTCCTTTTATGTAACTGAACTATATAACTCTTAGGATTGTGTCTTTTTAATGGTGCAAACAAAACTGATGTACAATCTGAGAAAAAAATAGTTACTTAGTTCACCTTTCATTTTTTTATAAAAGTTTTCATATGAACAGTTATTAAACTTGAACTATTATAAACAATGAAGGTTACTCAGCCATACTCTCCTATAAATTCACTTGTCTGTTCCATTCTATAATTCTTTTTCCTTTAGGTGGTGTATTTCCTGAGGATTTCTCCATCCTGACCACACTGCGCCCCAAGTCTGGCCTCCAGTCCTTCTTGCTGTCTATTTACAACGAGCAAGGAGTTCAGCAGCTTGGTGTGGAAGTGGGACGCTCACCTGTTTTCCTGTATGAGGATCAAACCGGCAAACCTGCCCCGGAGGACTACCCTCTATTTAACTCTCTCAACCTTGCTAATGGAAAGTACGTGAGATCTATCAACTTGTTCTCATTATGCTTAAGTAACGCTCTTAAAGATGGGTCTTGACTTACAGTCTAAAGTAATTTGGAGAAAATTACACAATATTAGGTTAAGATGTCAAGGGTCTGACATTTCAGATGGACAACCATGCAAACATAACATTGATGTTGCAGTGTTTTAACAACTGGCTCAGTATGGCCTCAGTTCCAGATGTTTTACAGTTGAGCCAAAAGTCTTGTTTTCTATGTACTATTCATTCCAACACAAATTTGTTTTCATGAAGATAATAAATATATTTTTCTGTACTACAGTAAATTTGCCATGTTAATGCCTAGTTGAAATACCTAGAGTTTAAAAGTAAAGCTGTTAAGTGATTTCTTTTAAAGTACAGAACTCACTGGAGTGGTTAGAGTTGCTTTAGTGCTTGATAAGATGAAGAAAGCTGATCTCATGAAATGCTGTTTTTATTAACTTTTTCTATAAAATGGGGCAACTCAAGAGTTACCTCCTTTTATATTTCAAAATAAAAGTTTTAAATGTGAATATATAGCATTCATATTGAGGCTTTTAAAGATTATGTTAAAGTGCCACATTCGGACATTAACTGGGAAGTGATTTTTATTTTCACGGTGTAATAAAGTTATTGCATTGTTGGGTTTTCTATTAGAGGATCTCTTCCTACTGGGTGTTTTTGCATCTACTCAGTCTCCACAACTATTATTAATGCAAACATTTTATTATTTGCACTGACTCTTGTTAAAATACGGAAACAATCCAAATTTTCTGCTTGCTGGACCTCAGGTGCTCATGACTGGAATATCCGTCTCCTCGGGGTCCTGTGAACACAAAACAAGTCAGAGGCAGGAAGACTTGGATTACTGAGCCTCAACAGAGCTGTTATGGGCAAACTGACCTTATTCATGAACTCATTCCCTCTGTTATTTTAGTGTGGGGGGAGGAAGGAGGGGAAAGACAAAAATCTAAATTTCCTTTCTGCCCCTATGGATTACCTTACCCAAACCAGAAACAGTGATCCCAACTCTGGTGAGAAAACTTGATTATCTTCTACCGGCTGAGTTGTCGCTCAGATCTTTGCAGCTGAAATAAACCCACGTACAGGTGGAGTTTAAAATGACTCAACACATTGGATCTATTATCTAAAACTGCAAGTTACCTTTATATCTCTTGTTTTTTGTATTAGTTTATCTGGCCGATTGTAATAAGAGCAAATTAAGTTTACAGTACTTAATAAATAATTCAAAATTAAAATAAGAGAGAAAAAATGCATTACACTCACATGGAAATATCTGCTAAATGTCAATTTTCACATTTACACAGAACTGTGTTAATTAATTTAATTAAAACAAATGTGAGATTATTGATTGAGGTTTTTCAAAAATGATAATTTTTATTTGTCTATTTCACATAAGAAGTTCGTCTAATCACTTCTAAAATTGAAGAAATCTTAAATAAAAACCTTTAAAGGCTGTTTTTACTTTTAAAACAATAAATTCAAATGGTTGAACTTTCTTAAAGTTTCAGTTTCTTAAGATTTCCTGTGTGCAAATGTCTATAGATTCATACCAAATGAACATTTAGTTAATGATGACTCGTTCCCTGCATGGCCCCTTTATACAAGGTATTAGCTTTACTATTTTGGTCCAAATCATTTGGATTTATGCTAAAATTAGATGGCAAGACACTTATCTCCAACAGAGTATTTAATAACCGCTTTTAAACTTTTGACACTTTATAAATTGGGAACTATCCCTTTAAGTCAGCATTTGTTTGCTTGCCTTATAGGTGACAAGTAATCCTTTGTGCAGCAGTGATAAGCTTAAAGAGTGTTGCATGTTTATTTTTCTCTAAGCTCCATTGCCTGCATTAGAATTTGTCAATTGTTTAGCTGTTTTAAACATACTGATACTACCGAGTGACTATGAAATGTAGAGACTAGGGAGTGAAAAGCCTAGAAATTGTCATCCTAGATGTTTGTTGATTCAGGGGTCTCATCTTCTACCATAGAACAGTGCTTTGATTGCACTTCCTGCTCTGTCAGAAAAGGCCGTCCTGAATCTTGACACACACTTTCCACAATGTTCACCATGTCTGTCATGCTGAGTAACCCAGAAGGAGGATTAAGTTTGGAGTTTAATGAGTGTAATCCTGTGCTAAACAGGGCCAAAGTGTGAGGGCAAGAATGTGGTCCGCTATTGCCTGGTATGCAATAGCTCTATGGCAAATGGTTAAAAAGGCAACAGAGTTGTTGGACTCACGTGTGAGCCTCAGTTAATCATCTGTTCCCATCAATATACAAGAATAATTCATACAAAGGCTCTTAAGCATTTTTGAACCACAATGTTTTTCCAAAATGTATCTTATATGTAGATTTCAGTTATGCATTCACTCTTATTTTATGGAAGCTCCTGCTGGGAGGCTAAACCCCATCAGTGAGAGATAGAGAGGTGGGGTACTCCCCGGAAGTACTGCCAGACTATCACGAGGCAAACTGAAAGTTTTTATACTAGGAGAGAAAGAAAAAATGTTTGAAAGCTTCTTTAAGAAATATACTCCTTCGAAGATTTAAGAAAGCGGGGGCTAATTACAGCACCACTGTTCAGCTTGGAAAGTCAGGAAACATCCATTTTAAAAGTGGAAATAAATGTATTGCTGTATAGATAGAGACAGTTTCAGGAAAAGCTGATTGGTTCAATCAGTTCAAATGAATTTAAACAATTTCCTCATTAACCTAATTTCTTGGATGGTTATGTGTGTGTGGAAATGTGTTCTTCAGCTCAATTCACAGTGGGAGTCAACATAGTAAAACAGTCTGTGCTTATATGGTATATTTTCAAGGCAGGGGACTTCAAAGTGCTTTACGCTATATTCAGTCACTGTTTACCAGCTAAAATGTCACTGATGGTGGAAAGCTTCCTTGTAGCCATTTCTGCCCTGGGGCACACTGACAGTATACAAATGTCACCGGATCCTTTGAACACGATCAACAGGCAATATAGGTGAGGTGTCTTTTTCAAAAGCACGATTAAAATGACCTCCAGTTGCAGGATGAGCTTCTACATCCTACGCCACATCATCCCTTTTTGTTTCTTTTCCAAAACGTTTACGCCAGGCTTTAGGAGTCTTTGGTAAAACTACCTAAGCTGTCTCACTGTTTTGACTTCCTTTCATCTTCTGTTTACAAAAATTACTCAGACGTTTTCTTTTAAAGTTTATTTATATTAAATATGTTTACATAATGTGTTTATTAGTTTATAGTTCTAGTTCAAATCCTTTTTCATGGATTTGGAATTTTTTACCACATATCAGAGAGTTTTCATATGAAAATTTTCCCAAATCCTCTATTACATAAGTTGCGATGGTTGACTGATAAATGCACTTTATTTAACCCAAAGGTGCTCGGTTTTTATGTTTTTTTTTATCAAACATTGACTGATTTTTTTTTATACAGCTTGTATAAAACCTTCACTTGTGAGAATTGTTTGTCCAAAGGAATATATTGTACATAAATCAAAACTAAACAAAGAACATGAAGTGGTTTATAACAAAAGCCTAAAATGTGCAGAAATGTGGTTGTGTAGATTTGAAAGGCAAACAGCAAACTTGTTAAGGAGTGTGTTACACTCAGAGGGCAACAAGGTCGCATCCACACTGACATGGATAGTTATAGAGACAGGAGCTTTTTTTTTTTTTTTTACTTAACTCTTAGTAAAATGTTTGAGAAATAGTATATAGTAGTGCTAATGATTAGCATTAAAGTGTAGTTTTACAGTGACAAGCGTGACAGGATCAAAGAACCACTTATTTGACTTGTTTTACAATAGGTGTTGAATTTTTAGTTTCTGCTGTTTTATGTGAAAATTTCATGTTAAATGTTGAAATGTGCAACTTTTTGGTGTTCTTGCACATGTTGAGTGAATCTCCTTTTGTCTAAAACCAAAGCAGTTGATTTGGTTTATTTTGGAAACCTCTCCAATCATTTTGAATTTAAAACCTAAAACATAGATCATTCCAGAGTGCAGCGATGCTACAAGCCAAAAGTCTAGATTGCACTATCCAGATAACAGCATTGATTTCATGTCAGTCTCTGAAATGGTTGTCATTTCTGATTATGGGGAAAGACTGAAGATGTTGTTTTCTTGATTGAAATAAAAAAATGCCAGAAAAAGGCCACATTAGTAAATATAGTAAATCTTAATGTGGAAAAGACCTTCAGGATATTACATATTCATTTCCATCCAGTCTAGTATTATTCTGGTTCTCAGAATTCACTGTCCGGCATGTTTTAGATGTCTTTACTCCAGCACACCTGGATCAAATGAATGCAATACCTCCTCATCAGCCAACAAGGGCTGCAGATACCTGTTAATTACCAGTCTACTCAAGTCAGAAGTAAGAAAGCAATGAAAGGACTAAAACTAAGCAGTAGGTCTTAAGGAACAGGATTGAAGGTCCCTGTTTTAAAACACTTCTCTAAAACATAAACAACAAATGAAAAGATCATTTAGAAGTTATAGTGAGTTATCCACCAATGTTTATAATCCAATGTTTTTTTTTTACTAGAAATTTGATGGAAATGGTATGATAATGATATTTCTGCTTTACTACATATGTTTAGTCCTGATTTAGCAAAAAAAGGACAAAAACCCTAACAAAACATTATCGGTACTCTTTTCCTTTAGTCATGTAAATGAGTAATTCCTGGAGTTTGAACATATAATCATTACCGTTAAATGTTTCTTTTTAAGAGGAATTGACATAAAGTGGAGAAAAAAACAACTCTGAGAATATTTTGGGAAAAGTGTCTTCTTTTAGCTGCTAAGGTCTGAGGTTCAAGTGCTTCAGCTTTTAACCCTTAACATGTGCTCTAGCAACACAGATCTCTTGGTTTACTCATGGAGTCCCTCAGGGGGCTGTATGAGCGCCTCTGTTTTTTGGGGATTTCTCGTCTTGTAGTTAGCACCTTAACGTTTCATTACTTTATGTCATAGGGTTCCCCCTTTCAAAGGAATTGTTTCCAATCGCTTATGCCAGGAGTAATCCGCAGTAGCTCTCACACATTTTAAGTTGAAGCTTGTGTTATGTTATCTGGGGTCGGCTTTCTAAAAGCAGCAATAAGTAATGTTGACACCTTGCATTTTAAATTGGAACACCATACACAAATAAATAGTGGTAGATTGTGAGGCTTCTTAGGAATTGTTGGGACTATTTCTGGTTTCTTGTTGGTTTACATGTTTCCAGGTTTCTGCTCTTTTTCCAGCCTAAAATATTGAACCTGGGAACTGATATGACAGGTCCAGGAACTAGGAAGTAAACATGGGCTAGACACTGCACCAAAGTAGTTCTAAACCATAACTATAAGTTCGAAAGGAGTATAACTTGACTAAGACATTGTTTATTGGAAATATATCACTTCCATCCCAATTGACAAATGAGAAAGATTTTGTTAATTTTACAGTAAATTTCTTACTTGTTGCTCACTTAATGCAAACAAAACCAATAATTCAGCTAATCTATTCTGCACTCCAACGTTAATGAACCAGATATTTCCCAGACATTCTCAGTTAATCTTTTTGAGTCAGAACTAAAGACTAATTTCTTTTATTTGGTCCATAAGATTTAAATACTAATTGGCTTGGCATTTACTACATTTTAATTGATTTAATTCACAGCACTTTGATTAATGGTAATCTGTAAATGCAATAATATTATTTCATGATTTATGTATTCTGCTGTAACAACACAGTGTTTTATGAAAACGGACTTTCATTTTAAGTAATATATGCTTGTCATGATTTTAACCAGGTGGCACCGTGTGGCCATCAGCGTTGAGAAGAAGACTGTCACCATCATTGTTGACTGTAAGAAGAAGATCACTAAACCTCTGCTCAGGAGTGACCAAGCCTCCATCAGCACCAATGGCATCACTGTGTTTGGCACCAGGATCCTGGAGGAGGAGGTTTTCGAGGTAAAGCTTTCAGCTTTCAGATCCAAACTGTATGTGTCGTTCAATTGTGTTGTTTTAACATCTGCTGGATTATTTCTTCTCTAAATGGTTTCCTTTTGTTTATTGTTACTCTATTACTACTGTCTACCTATACAGCTGTTCACAATTTTGTCCAAAAGAGCTAACATTAAAGGACCCAACACTGTTTTTCTTTTTTCACCTGCCAGCATCTGGTTGAGAGAATTAAAAGTAACAGAGTGGCAATAAGACAAGATAGATTATGGCCAGTGGCACCTTGTTATTCACCTTTAATGGTTTAAAATTTGAATTTTTTCCTACTGGCCAAATCTCAAACGGTTTTTTGTAGCTGTCACAATCTTTAGAACAGGATTTATTAGCTGTTGAAGCCCTTTCTCAATTAAAGAACTCTCTATTTATCTGTTAATGTTGGCATACTGTTTGAATTTTCTCAAAGTGTTCATTTAACTTCTTTTTAAGTTAATCTAAAATAGTGCTCAAATTGAAGGATATTGGATTTTTTTTCTCACCTTAAATTGGGTCCTACTTAAAAAGTGCAATAATTCTGAGTCTAATACTTATCAACAGGAAGCTCAGGGTCATTTAAACAGTTTGTCATTAGGACAGCCTTTGGTTTTAAAACAAACAAACATAATGGTTTCTTAGATTTCAAAAACTATATTCTTATACCATATCTATGGTCTAATAGGGTTTTGTATAAACTTAGTATTGCCTAAACACTGACCCTGATTTAATGAGAATCTTGGTTCATAAAGAACAGAGAAAATACAGAGGCATAGTCTGATGTTTCATAAGAACCTTGTGACGGAAAACTTTCCTTAAATTGAAGATTAATGGCTACAAATGTTCATATACAATCGTAACAAAATGTCATGGCATTGAATCTATTCTGCACTGAAATGCCTTTTAAATCACTAGACTTTGGTTTTCGGTATGTAGATCAGCCATCTGTCATTAAGACACAAACATTGATAGACTATCAACGTTGTTTGATAGATATTTGAAAGGATTTTAGGTTTAAGCATCAGATGCCTCACCAGACAAAGGCAATTAGACCTCGCATTCAATCTGTAAATCTTATTTACTATTATCTATCTTGTATTATTAACCTACTAATACATATACAATCCATTCCTAACATTCCTGTATATTCTGTGTAATCTACATAATCTGTATAATATGTGCATATAGCTCTTTTATTTTTTAACCATCCTTGTACACCTGTAAATAAATATCTATATCCTGTATAGCACATCTGGATAGATGCAAACTACATTTCGTTGCTTTGTGCTTGCGACAGTGCAATGACAAAGTGGAATTCAATTCTATTCATTGAAAAAAAAGGGGGAAAGGTGATCAAAGTGTATCTTTATTTTTCTCTTCATAATAGTTTAAAGAGAAAAAAGATGTATTAGATCCTAAATTCAGTTTGCAGAAATAGGGTGTTAATAACAGTGTTAGAATTTGGAATCGGTTTTATATTTTTATTGCAAATATCGGTTTTGTTGAGCTTCTTCTTGGGAGCAATTAAATCAAAACTTGTATCCAAGTGTGTTTGGTTAGACTTAGGTCAGTGGGAGGGTTAAAAAGTAGAGTTGTAACTAATGCTTTATTCTCTTTTGGACTATTAAAGTCTCTCTTGTCTATTTTTTTGTTTCTGCTCTTTTTGGTGATCCGCATGAATTATAATAATATTATCTTTATTAAAAGTAAAAGCTTTCTTTTATGGAATCCAAGCTATATTTTTCATAAACCTCTATTCATACCATACCTGCTCCAGGTTGGAAGCGACCACCAAAGGCATCTTGCTGGCATGAATGGAGGTCTTTCATTCGGGCCATCAGGCCTCCCTTATTTCCTCAAACACTCCTCTCGCTGCATGCTCACCCTTGCTCACCTCCCCCTCCCTCTGTACCCTCCCCACCTTGAGGCCTTCCCCATGCGCCTAATGTATGAGACTGTCTATTCATGCCCAGCGGACACTGCCTGTCTGAATCGGGCTCACATATATAGACATACCTGAGCCTATCCGCTGCTTTCCTGGGTTGAAATCGGTCATCTGAGATGAAGGAGCACATTGTGCTCAAGTGGTCAGCTCTGTGAAGCCTGAGCCTCCATCGTTGCCTGGAGACACATCCTAAATAAATGCACATAGACTTGTGTTGGGTACTGCCTGCTTGTTGGCGATATCTAAACATTTTAGACCGATCTTTAGATCAATCTTATTTAGGATGGTATAAAAAGCCATGATATAGCAAAACAGGCAGGATTACATTTAGTGTAGTCAGATGTTTTTGCAGGAAAATCATGATAAATGCATGGTTCCGTTTTTTTTTACAAACAAGGACTCAGAATAAGCATGTGATGAATAATGAATGTGTTCATAACTGAAACTAAGATACATGAAAAACACAGTGTGGTTGAAAACTATTATTGCACATCATCCAAGGCAACTTTATTTGTATAGCGCAGTTCAGTACAAGGACAATTCAAAGTGCTTTAAATGAATGAAACAATACATAGAAGAAAAATCAAAGCGGAAAAAAGCAAATAAAGATAAAAACGTGATAAAAGCAGAGAGTAAAACAAATAAAGCAGTTGGACCACAACTTTAAACTAATAAGGCTGTGGTCTTAAACTCACCCAGCATTATTATGACAGCATCATGTTTCCAGGAAAGGTGGTCAGATATTGTGAAAAGATGCACTGCCCTAAATATAGGGCAGTACTGAACTTCTAATAGGCTATAAGTAGCTATAAGACAGCGCTAGTTATTCACCATCCAGTAGCACAACAACACAGAACACAGATGTAGAGCTATAAGGGAACAATTAGGTCAAGTATATTCAATTCAGTTCAAAAATACTTTATCCCAACAGGAGATTATTGAATCATCTGTCACATTAGCCAATCAAGGTAGCTTATGAATTTACCAGGTCATAAAGTGTTGCTGTTCCCAGGTTCTCTTAGTCCAGTAGATCAGAGGTTGACCTATTTCGCATATACAGACGGGCTGATGTTTTAGTCTCTGGTTGGTCATAACAGCTGGAGAGGTTTTGCAGCAATAGGCATTTCCACAAAATGTTTATCAAGTTCACACCACACTTTTCAGATTTTCATTTTTAGATTCTCACAGTCATGCGTTACATGATGTTGCTCTGTCACATAGAACAGTAAATGAACTAAAATACTTTGAACTCTGTCATTATACCTCATGATGGTGTCAATAAAAAATCAAGGAGTGTAATAATGTAAGATTGACCCTCTGTTGGCTTTTCTTGGTTTGTTAGATTATGAAGCCTTTTGTTCTCTTTTATTGCTGATTTGACAACCTTGTGAGCTTGTCTGATAATAGACGACTGTGGTTAGACCGGAACTATGTTGCTTTTGGCAAAGATATTGTTAAGGGATCCATGCTGATTACTGTGGGAAGCCCTGCTCTATAGTTACAACAGACAGGATGGCTTTAGTGGAGATTTACGGATGGTTTGGATACAGAAAATGTCCGTTTATGTACACTGCTGCAACCTTTTACCTTTTTTATGAATACTTGTACACCATAGTGACCTGGTTCTTGGAGTAGATCAATGGGTGTAAATTTGAAAATAGATGCTGTAAATAATCAAGTGATTTGTTTCTTAGTTTTCTGACTGAGTCCATGTTTCATTTAGATAAATATAACCACCTCTAAAATACTGGGTTATTGAATAGTGGAGGTCTTTACTGTTAACTTCAGTTGCTGTGTGCTTTCTTGGTTTTATTTTTAGCTTTGTGTCCATTTGAACCTCAGAGCCTTAACTACTAACGATGTAGAGCAAATAACAGAGATATAAAGAGAGTCCAGTTTTTATGGGGTTTTTTAAAGAGTCTCCATTGTTTTTACTTTTAAGTTATTTTTTTCTTGTCTTTTCTTTTATTATTAAGAGTTTATTCCTAAGGCATATTTTGGAGTTTTAGCTCAGCTCCAAGATACCAGAGGTTTTCTTTTAACCCCCCGACAATAAAAAGATCGACTTGCGGTCTCAGTGTAATGAACCCCAGGTGTCTTCTTCACAAAACCTTTTTCATCATGCCAGCTGCTTGGTTTTAATCTCCTGACTGTTCTCTGAGTACCTCTTGGTGTTCTTTTCATGATTGTATTTTTTTTTTCTGAAAACTTTGCGGTATTGTGAACTGACTCATTTTAGTTTAGTGTTATACTTCTAAGCTTGTGTACCAATGAATGTCAGATTCATTTCTCTTTCTTTTCCGACCTTTCAGTTGTGTAGGTTGTTAAAGAGAAAGTTTCATTTTCAAAATAGTACATTCATTGATCACAAACACCAAAAAAAATAAATGTATAAGTTTTTGTAATCACTATTTTGGATTTCATTTTGTCTATTGAATCGAAGAAGATTTATAAATCTAATCGTCTTATTACTGATTTGGGTTGATTCCTGTCTTCACAGACTGTGAGTGCAGACATGTAGCCCCTAGATGTTTGCTAATTTGATCACCGTTCAAGCTCTTACAACTGTTCTTAGTGGCAAACATGAAATAATGTAAGTCAAACTGACTCAGAAGAGGACTTGATTTCTGCTTTTTCTCTTGAGTTCCCCTAAAACACAGATTCACAAGCCGACACTTTTTTTTTTACTCACACATGGCCTCACAATGTGTTAACTTTCTGTTTTCCCATCGCTTGGTTTTTACTGCTTTGCCAAATTATTTTAAACATGTTCAAATGATAACCTATTTTCAAAGTTCAAGGAAAATGATTAACTCTAACCAGTTTACCCCTCCCTGCAAACGAAAAGCATCTCCAGGGCATAGTGCTGCCACCTTCGTGGCTCAACATAGAGATGATGCATTCAAGGCCCATAAACCAATATTTTAAATGTAATTTGAAAGTTTCAGTATCGGTCTTAACTGATCAGAGCTGCCATACATTTGCTATGGCTCCTACAGTGCATAGCCTTTCACAAACTGCAAACCAAACCTACCTCTCATGGCTTTCTTTGCATCCTGAGTTTGTTCTTGCTGCTCTTTGTTAAAGCGCCTACATGCTGCAGAGCGCATGTCATAATCAGAAGATGCATTTCTTCAGCTGCTCCAGAGCTACAATGTGCTTCTAAGCTCTTTGCATACCTTGTCAATTAAGGTTGATAGCCATGTATTGGTGTCCAGTTATACAATAGCAAATGCTGGATAAGCTAGTGCTCAGTGAGCTTTATAAATGTATGGGCTGTTTGTTAGGTGATCAGAGGAAATTTAAGATTTTAAATCGTAAACAGCAAAATAATGTAATAATGTAAATCATACATTATTTCTATTGCACTGCATACTGTAGTTCAGAAAAGCTTATGGAAAGAGAATTCATGATTGGGTTTTTTTAACGGGAAAAGATATGGAAAAGTTATGTTTTCAAGGCAAAACTATAACATATATCATTATAATTATACATAAATCGATCCAAGTTTCCCTTAGTGGAGTGTCATGCGACATGTTAACAAGCCTGAGGATAAGATCTCTAAAGTAGGAAGCTGAAATTTTTGTAAAATCATGCTGGAACAAACTGTACAAGGAGCGAACATTCTGGGTGGATCTGTTGAGCTGTTAAAGACAAGCTGTTCATGGGTAAGTTCACAAAGAATACTGCTTATTTTCCTATGGAGCATGCCTTAGCACATAGTTGTTATAGCAAAGCATATATTAGAGAAGTACAGGTCATTTGCATATCCAGAAATCATCTTTCCCTCTCTAGCAGTGTTCTTTCTGGCATGTTGCAGCTTGCTTTATTTCCTTTAGAGGGTTTTTATAGTCTCTGCTGCTGAGCATGTAATATCCCTGCTAACACAAATTCAGTCAGGATTGTATCTTTCTACAATGGCATGCTGTATGTGTACTCACCTGCCTACAGTCCCAACCAAATACACACTCATAACCCTTCCTCTGAACCCTCATCAGCTGTCTTCAGAAGACACACAGTCTCAAATACCAGCCTGCAGGAACCAAGTTCAGCCAGGTAGACTCCAAAGAACATGTACATGCTTTCACCTCTAGCCTTACTGCCTCACATTGAGCTGTGTTCTTTGGCAAGGCTTTCCTGGAGGGGTATCAAGCATGATTGTGCATTTTTTAAGAAAATATTTTTTTTCTTCCCCTGTCTGTTGGTGCATTTTTTAAGGGTTCTAAACAAAATTCTTAAGTGCATTTCCTAAACAACTATATTTTCTCAGTCACATAAAGCTGTAATAATCAGTTTATACTTTTAAATGGTGTAAAGGTTTTTACTTTTGAAACTTACGTCACTATTTAGGAAAGGATAATGTGAAAAAAAAGGTGCTAGATTTATTCATTATAGATTAGATTAGATTAGATTAGATTAGATTAGATTAGATTAGATTAGATTAGATGAGTTTTATTGATCTCACAGCG
>JAUZNJ010082109.1:0-23806 GCA_034780135.1 Jordanella pulchra | reverse complement strand
GACATGAAATGTAAAAAGTCGCGAGACGTCCTAGAGTCGACTAGTCGACTAGTCGACTAATTGATTCAACCCCTACTGTAAACTGGAGAGATTAAAGCACTTTTGCTTATAATAAAGAAAAATTAAATTTCTCTTCAATCGTAAAACAACAAAAAAAATGTTTTAATGATATATGATCTCCATCGTAAATGTTAAATACTGTTACAAATGCCCTTGTCAACTTTATTGCAGTTATAACAAAAAAAATCCTGTTCAATTTCAAGTTTATTTTCTTTCAGCCTCTGTTATACTGAAAATAGTTCTTGGGTTTCAACTCTACAGCTGCAGCTCTTTGGTTGAAGAAATTCCATCGGATGGAGGTTTAGTACTGTACTGCCAGCTATAACTAACCTCTCACCTTCAACAGTCTGTCAGGACACTCCTTTTTTGATTAGATTTCCTGCTGCTCTGGAATATTGTGAGAAATATGGAGATGGAAAACAGTAGGTCAAAAGGATAAAGACAGAGAGAACAGCTCCGGGTGGAAAAAGAGGGAACAACTCAATTTACTGAAGTATGTGTGCACATTAGATGCCTTTGCAGATCTGTTCATTACCCACATGTGCTTTGTTGAAAAATATGTCCTACACAAACACATTCCTGCCTCAGAATATTTACAGAGGGAGGGATGTACAAAAAAAGGAAGAAACAGGAGAGATAAACAAGCAGGTGGAGATTAAGTCATGAAATATGAAGAGATTGAAGTTTGTTAATAGGAAGGTTATTTGAAGCAATAGTTTTATATTCTGTTTTAAAAGCCAGGAATGCTTAATCCAGAGGTAAATCATATGTGACTCTTGTGCAACATCCACACCCTCTCCGCTGGTGATGGATTTGCCTCCCTGAAAGATGACATTCCAAAGCACTCTGTTTTCATTCTCTTGCTGTTTCAATTAGTCAGTTCAGTTTTTCCACCTGATATGAACCCACAAGGCAGACAAAAACAATGTTTTCCTCTGAAGATTTACTCTCTAGAATCCACTTCAGGCTTCTGACATCAACAGAGCATTGTTTAAACACCACAACCCATCTGAGTATCGTTGTTGACCATGACCATCCTTTTATGACCACAGTGTTCCCATCTCTTGATGCCTACTTCCAGGATGATGATTCCTCATGTCACAATGTTTAAATAGTCTCAAGATGCAGTGGTCTCGACATTCACCACATCTAAATCAAGTCAAGCCCAGTTGCTGTTTAATGTTAATGGATGATCTCCTCTTGAATCTATTCCACTAGGAATTAAGGGAGTCCTAAAAGCAGAAAGGTGTAGCTAAAAGTTTGGTGTTCACTAGTAAATTTCCCAACTCTGATCTAATACTATCAATAATTGTTGCAACAAAAAATACTAGATTTTTTTGATTTATTATTTTTTAAAACAAAAAAACTTGTGATTGCTGAATTTAAATAGTTTTGTTTTTTTAGACGGAAGGTAAGTTTTGCTGATCTTCCCTTTGTGGTTCATCAAGGTGTTGATAATTTTTCTCCTATTTCTAATCTTCACCCAGATACAAACAAATTTTACGAGTGCTTGACGTATGAGTCTTGCGCAATCGGTCAGCTCTTATCCAAACCTAGTTTTTTACACTAAATTACCATGTTTGTTTTACTTGGAAGCAATTGTCGATTTTATTAGACTACATCATTATATTTTTTGCAACTCACAGCAATTAAAAATTATATTTTTATTGGCTGATGGCAGAACTATCTCTGCACCTGAAGCTGGTATGTCTGTATCCAGTGGACACTAGTTTAATTTGTTGTTTAAAAGAAAAAAGAGTCAGAGACCAAGCTACTATTGAAATGACATCTGTAACAGAAAATAGAAGGAAAGTTCAGCAAAGCTCCTCTAGCGGTGAGACTTGCATTCATTTCATTTCTTCACAGCTCCTTGGTGTCGTGATTCTGTTCACCAGCTCTGGTCTGATTACCTAATCATCTCCATCTGCGCCGCTGCTCAGCTCTAATCAGTCATCGTCAGTTCCACCTGCACTCCTACCTATATAGACCTTCCTCAGACCAGAGGCTAGTGCTAGATTATTGTTCGAGCCCTATAGTGAGACTAATCCAGCCTTCCTTCTTTTTGTCTGCCTGTTTTGACCTGTTTTCTTCTGAGACCTTGATTTTGCCAGAGACCCTATCGGGCCTGTTTTTGTGCTTGTTGTCTCTGATCCTTCCCCACCCCCTTTGTTCCCCACTGCTTGGACTTTTTCTGGTCCTTCATTTTCTGCTACACAGCAGTCAGTCAGCAGAGCCTTGGTCTGCAAACCTTTAAGGTTTTTCGTCTTTGCCTTCAATGCTATCTATGAATGAACGAATGTCTACGTATGCTTTCTTAGAGGCATTGAATTCATAGCCTTATATAGAATTATTGTTGTGTTGATTATGCAGATCCACATTTCTAGAGAACATGCACTCTTGTACACAAAGGTGGATTGCAGGAAGTTTACGAGGATCATTAAGGACAATTTACTGAAGAATGTTTGCTGAATCCAACTTTATGCGTTTGTGAAAGCCCATGGTAGGAGTAAAAGTATGAGAAAGTTACGCCACGAATATCAAAATGTTGTTGCGTGAGGCCCAATGCCCCTAAAGCGTGTCCTCAACCCTTGACCTTCACTCTGTGATATGTCAGTGAAACACCTCCCGAGGGAGGCATCCAGGGACTTCCGAAAAAAATGTCTCAGCCACCTCAGCTGACTCCTCTCAATGTTGAGGAGAAGCAGGTCTGGAGGATGGCTGTACCCCTTACCCTATTCTATTTTTAAAGGAGTGCTGTAGGTCTTGGCAGTGGGGAGCCAGCAGAACTATGTCAAGTGCAAAAAGCAGGGATGAAATCCACTTTTCCCCAAACCAGACCTACAAATCCTATCCATAATGGTTGTGATCATGAACAGTGTCAAATGGAAGACATGCCAGGGTCCAACATGTGAAAAATATATCTGAACCAGTTGGCAAACCCCCAAGCACCTTGCAGAGGGTGTATAGCTGATCCACACAGCTCCTTCTGAATCTGAAGTTAAACAATCATCGAACTCTCCTATCCATTACCCTGTTTAGACCCTCCCACAGGGGCTAACAAAGTGTGAACCCCCAGTATTTGGAACACTACTACTCCCCCTTCTTATTGAACAGGACCCCCCCCCCACCACCACCCCCTCCACCCCCACCCCACCCCACAGTCTTACAGTCCAGGAGCACCGTCCCCGACTGCCACACAGTGTTGAAGAGGCGTGTCAACCACGATAGCCCAACAACACCCGGAGCTACTTAGCACAGATCTCAGCCCTGCCACCCATGAGGTTATTTTTAACTTTTTTGGTGACTTCAGCCCTAACAAGTCTGGCTCCAAGCACCCAGCCTCTGCATCCACCAGGGAGGCCATGTCCCCGTGTTGGGGAGATCCAAAAGTCTTCCTTCTACCGTCCAACAATGTCCTCATTCAAGGTCAGCAGCTACCCACACCCATTGAAAACAGTGTTAGCAAAGCACTTCATCCTCCTTTGGGGTTGCCGGACGATTTAGCAGAAATGCTTTGGGGCCGACCAAGAGACTTTCTCCCTTGTTTTATCAAAGTAAGCATTTGAACTTCCTGACATTTAGAACCTCAAATTACAGCTCATTAAAACCTATGGTTTAAGGAGACAGATTCCCAGGGCCTATTGTTAGCAAAGTCCACTAATTAGTTCTATCATGTGTGAAGTCAAAAGAGATGCTTTAATGAAGTGCTCTGGTGTGCCAGAGCAGATAAGGACATGTGCCGAAGCCCTTTACAGACAGTGAGACTTTTTAAGTGTCTTGTTGACATGAAACATATAGCTACTCCATCTTGTGTTTGACCTTTACTTAATATGATGGCTATTATCGTTCTGTGTAATGGATTTTTCTGCTATACATGCTTTTACTCAAACAGCTGCTTATATACTCAGCATTAAGGGCTAAAATACTAAATATTCAATAAACCCATTAGAATGCTGTCGTTTTTTTCTGGGTATTCTGGTAATTATGGTGCTATGCTGGGACACTGACCATTGCCAAGGGGCTCTGACCCACTTCAACATGTACTGACCGGCCTATTTAGGCTTTTAACAATGATTAGCCTGTGTGGAGAGCTTTTTCTTTGGTATATCAGTCAGTGTGTCAGAATGTCAGAGGCCATGGGGTAAATGAACGTTTTTCAATGGGTAGCAACTTCCTGTCATAAATCTGCGTTGGACACCAGCCTTTCTCGAAGAACTTGTTGATAGATGAAACAAAGTGATCTCTCTTCTTGAGAAAATATTCAACTCCCAGACTCTGCTTTATTACATTTCAGATAGACTTTATTTTAGCAGGATTTTGATCTCCAACCCTCGGGTGAATGACCTTGAGACTAACTCCAGAAAATTCCTCTTTTTTTCCCTCTCAGCTAAACCAAAGAGTTAATACTTGCTCTACTATTTACTCTACATAATTGACTTTTCCTCTTGAGTTTTTTCAGGGGAAAAGTCAATGATTGGTAATAAAAGGATTTAAAGTGAACAGGTCAATTGTACCAGTCTGATTCCTGTTTTATACTTCTGATGTTCTTTTCCACCGGACATTAAGTCTGTATTACATGATTATCTCATCCCTTTATGTCCACTAGCATCTGATAAGACTGAGCAGCCTGAGGCTCGAGGATCTGGAACAGCTTCCCACTTTCTTTGAGGACTACCTGAACTTTAAATGATGGTGTCTTTTAACCTCGCTCAAAACATAGAGAGCACAACTTTTAGCCTTTGCTGTCTGTTATTGCTTATTTTTTTATTTCATTATCAATTTTGTATTAAAATATACATTTTTATTACTTCTAATACTTTCTTTCACTTATGTACATTTTGGTTTTTGAAGTGATTATTATGATGATGTTACCTGAAATCCAAAGCAATATTTTAGCATTCATGAGTGAGCCAAAAGGCATGGTTTAAGACCACAGTTTGGCCTTTTATTTTCTTGTTGTGTTGTGGTTCTGGTGTTGAAAGCTGACGGATCTAAGTTGATTTACCGACTTTGAAATTGTAACTTCTTTTTACCCTTCTGTCTCTTATCTTATTCATTTGGAGTTTTAGAAGTCTCTAAAGCTGTAAGCCGACTATTTTCAAAGTTTTAGTTATAAAAAGTTGATCTAAGTTTAAAAAAAAAGTTATTTGTTTGATCAGTACTTTAGAGATTTAATTTTCTTACTAGCTGTGGTGTTCAGTCTAGAATTCTGTTTCTACTTAATTTCATTTTTGCCATAATGGTCTGTTTGTACTTATTAAATCATCATTAATTGATTTTTGAATAGTTCTTTTTCAAGTTTTTTCCAAGTTTATTTATCATTTGTTTATCTGAAATTAATAATAAAACTACAGAAAAAATCACAGAAAAGTTCTGATTCTTCTAGAGGTCACTCAAATGGCATTGTGCAAAAATCTATTTAGTTTAACATGTACATCACAAAACAATTGAAAAATTGCCAAGTACATGAAACAATTGAAAAATTGCCAAGTACATGAAATCCACTCACTAAGTATTTTTCTAAAAATTTAACATCTCCTATATGCTCTCCCAACTGATTATTGAGCCGAACAAATGCTCTCAAAGCCTGCAGCTGTGGGAAACAAACTTCAGATGCACAGAATTAACTTTTGACCTTTAAGTCCAAAAGCATTTTTTTAAGTGAAGAAGCTAAAATCCTTGAGGATATTTCCTCCTAACACTGAATAAATAGTCAGGATCCTGATGTACTGATTCACAAAATGAAAACATCCCCCTACCTTTCAGAATATATTGAATTTCCAGGAAGAGAGAGGATCAAAATGCAGTACTTGATTGAATTAGGGTGTTTGTATTTGAATACTTATTGTGGTTACTTTTAAACAAGGAGTCCAAATGGGGTGTGTTCGGTCCTTTCTGCTGTGAGTTTAGGGTATTAGTTTGTTGGGAATATGATCCAGGAGCCTTTAAGTTGCAGATGATGAAAAACAGAGCCTCTGGACACTATCACAGGATGAAGGAATTGATAGAAGAGGAACGAAAGGTCCATGCTTGAAGTAAGAGTCTGTATCTTTAATGATATACAGACAAAGACTACATTTTACAACTGGAACATATACAGACTGATACTCTGGCCTCAAATTGGGCAGAGCCAAACCAGTAAAGGCTCCAATTTACATCATCCAAGACAACATTAAGAGTTTATCTCTGCTCAGCCATGAGGAGCATTATTTAAGTAAAAGATTTCTGCAGATCTCCAAACTTAGCTAAGCGTTAAGCTGTGAGGTTCACCCTCAAAGCGAGGTGGAACCAAAACTTGTGATGAGGTCATGGTTGCTACAAGGATGAGGACATTTGAACAGCTGCAGCCGCTGACCTTGTAACGATGTCTCTGGCTTCCTTTTCCCCCGTCCCACTGTGAGAATGTGGGTTTGGCACCGACGGCTACCATTGCCACTCGCTAATGTAGTGAAAGAGGAAAGTAAGCTATTAACTAATTATTGTGTTTGTGTACATACAGTAGCAGTAGTATTTTTAAGTTATGACTACAACCTTGGGTATATTGTTTTGGGATTTATTGGGATGAACAAACACTTAGTAGACAAAAGTTTTTTGAAAATGAGTTCAAATCTTGCAACGGAGTCTGAAGTAGATGGATAGGCTTTGATCTAAATCATTGCGTTGAAGCTCTGGCTGGATGTTTAGGGCTGTTTCCTTGCTGCAAAGTCAACCTCTGTCCCAGTTACAAGTCTTCTGTTGCCTTTAAATGGTTTTCTCCAAGACTGCTTGAAATTATCTCCATCTACATTCACATCAAACCCGCCCGCCTCTTCTCCTCATCCACAGAGCATGATATTACCAGCATCATGTGTCATTGTGGTAAATAGTGTATTCTTGAAGTGCAGTTATTGTTTCTTTCTACATACTTGAGCTTCAAACTTCAAGTTGCTGAATTGAATGTCTAACAACACATTTGTTTCCAAGTTGGCACCTGACCTTTAAATGCACAACTTATAGACACAAAAAATTACCAACAATCCGTTCTAGGTCCGATTCATTGCTTTGCAGGTGGTAACAAATCCCATCTTACTTGATTAATTCCATAGAGGTTAGCTCTGTGCTAATAATGGGACATCTGAAGGCCAGGAGTAAATGGGGCTCGCTAGAAATGTACACCAATTTTTTAGTTTTTTTTTTAAATTATCAAGCTATTTTGCATACATATTCAAATTTTGTTCCACCACATAATAAAGCACAATTTAGTTTTTGTCTTTCCCATACAAAAAAACTAATAAAAATAAAAAACAAAGGTAAAAAACATTTCATTCACTTATTTGTACATGAACAAATTTTGACATTATTCAAAGAGTATGAATACAGGGTCACTAAACTCCCCTTGAAGGAGCTAATATGGGAAAAAATAATGTACTTTTCAACTTGGGATCCAAACTATTCTTCGGTTCAACCTCAGTCACCAAGCTGACTCCTTGTGGAAGGTTCTTTACCTCTTGCTGTGCATCGCTCTTTTCAACTCTGTCTGCCCTCACAGAATCCCCCCTGTCAGCATTTTAAGGGATGCAAAAACATACACAGGAACGTGCAGACTCCAGATTGTCTCCAGATGTCTGCCTGAAGAGAGACATAAATAGTGTAACAATGGCAAAAAGGATAATAAAGTTGCATGTGTGGCTGTTTTCTTTTGCTGCAAACTATAAAAGACACACAAGCCCACTCAAATATACATCAAGTTAACGAAGAAGATCCAGTGGAGGGACCATGTGTTGCATTACTACTAAATTAGAAACAACATATGCTGAAATATGTAGGTTTTAGTATTAAACTTACATAACTCAAAATGCTCGAACAGGAGGGAGAAACCCAGTCTTTTCTGGTTGTGAACCATGGTAACAGACACAGAAGATCTGACTCATCCTTCAAAGTCTACTGACCTTGAGATCTCATCCATTATGAACCAAAACTTAACCTGAGTGGAGTCTAATCTTTTCAAAAGGCCTAAGTTTGTGCTGGAAATGCAGACAAAGCTTTTTCTTTCAATGGAGAAAGCATCAGATGGCTATGAAGACTCTATACTCTGAAAGGACCATAAGGACCTTCAACAAATAACCTTGAATAAAACAATCATTAAGGACCCCCTTGAAAACAAAATTGTTTAATCTCAGGGGGCTTGTTCTTTAAGAGGAATAAAATGAAAATGAAGAATGAATAAAATCAAAAGCTTTAGCCATAGACCAGAGAACCAAATTACTTTAAACCAAACTTAACAACTCTTAAAGGGAAAATATTATCTGCACTGTTTTATGACCAGGGTGAAAGTCACATTAAATATGAAGGTAAACGGGCAGTCGGAGACTCCCAGTTTAAACCTCATGCTGACATGTATGATGCCTTAATAAATGAAGCACACCCTTCTGACCCTAGGGTGGTTCTTGGAAACGGATCAGGACATCCCAGCTCTAAACATTTGAATGTGGGATTCTATGTCATTACGTTAATGTTAAGGCATAGGGACTTCTGTCTAAAGGTTATAAGTTGTCAGCACCTTAGCTGTCCTGGATGGCAGTGTGTGTGACTTAATATGGCAGAAACAGGTTGGTTATGAGCAGAAAATGTTTTAACCAGAGCCAAGTATAGAAACCTCTTTCACAAAATTGTTCTTCTAGATGACCACAAAGAAGTTGCATCTACTCAACCACTAATCACTCATTGTACCAGTCAGGTTCCTGAGCTGTTGTACTAAGCACGATGTCACCGCACCCGGGGAAGCATTACCAGTACCCAAAGAACTTAAGAAAAAATGTGGGTTTGACATCTTCGCTTAAAAATACCTTTAAAGGAACTCAGTGTAGCCATCACTCCTCTGACATCAACAACTTAGACATTTTGGTTACTCTTTCGTATGTCGACTGTCATTACTTCACTTGGAAGCTCAGGGGCATAGTTACACTAGGCTGACCTTAACTCCCAGTGATGCCAGGAAGGTCCGTGCTGTCAACGCTCGATGACCAAAAGTAATTGCTCACCCTTCTTGACAAACATAAAATTACGAGATATCCCATTTTTAATTCATAGATGTGAAGTTGGTCCGGCCTTTGCAAATCATAAACTGGTGTTGGACCAGATGAACTGGCTTCAGGCTCTGCTCTAATTCATCCTAATCTGTTTAAGGTCAAGGAATGAAATTATCTCATTCATGTCTACCTTGCTTTATTCAGTGGTGTGCAGTCATGGGAGAAGAGGTGGGGGCCATCTCCAAATTGTTTCCTCAAAACTGGGGGCATTGAATTGTCCAAACAGATAATGTTCTAGCTTTGGTAACTTGAAAAGGTGAAAAAAATCTGTTTTTAAACCACACTGCACACCGCTATGCACTGAGTCTCTACTCTTCTCTGAAACAGACATATATGTTGATGACTACTGCAAAAAAGACAGTACTATAAGGGATATAGTATTAATACTATTAATACCACTGAAAATATTTGAGTTTCAATGTGTTTCAGATGCACATTAGCCACAGTGATTAGAGGAGAGCTTGGTGTAAAATGAACTTATACTCTAGATTTAGACAACAATGCTGTTTACTGATAATATATACTGATTTCTGATTTCATCCTGCAAAACCCTATATCATATAATTGTACCTTTCACATTAAGTTGTCTATCATTTTAAGCCACATTTTTAATGCTTTTTGAAACGACTTGTATCAATACATAACGATATGCAAGAAGTCTGTCGTTTGTATCTAGCTACCAAGTTCATACTGGCTTTGTTCCTCGATAGAGCAGCAATTACCTTTCCTCCACAACTTTGTAGTTAATAGCTAGACTGAACTCTGGTCTGTGGTTCAGAAGAAAATGAATGGTTGAGGGGAACAAGCTATGAGATCAGCCAGGTAAAATTACATGGAAGTTCTTACAGATAAAAACTCTGCAACAGTTACACGGTTATCATCAGGATGTTGCTGCTTGGTCTTCATGAGTCACAATCATTCCTGGATAATATTAAATTGTTTTTGCCCTTAAAAAAATAAATCACTGTTTTAAAAGTCAGAAAAGGTAGATAATGATGAGTGTCAAGGGGTTTTTACACATTAGACAAGTTTTCATATGTGTTTATTAAAAAAAAAAACATAATTTTCTAACACACCTTTTAACTAGATAGCACCTAATACCATAATGAAAAACTTTAGTTCAACCTTTTGTATGCCTCATTGCAGATTAACTCTTGTGAAATCGGAGAATGACAGTTACTGGCAGCAGAGTTACCGTGTTGCTTTCATTTGCATTCCTCAGCCTGGAACATTTTCCAAAAGATTCACACGTGAGGTATTCAACCTTACTCTCACGTTAGAGGGTTTTTGTTTTTTGTTTTTTTTGTTTGCAGAAGGCATCAGGAAGGAGGATAAATTTCATGTAAGTCTCATCAGGTTGGTACCTGCAAAAAGAAAGTAGAGGTCGGGGCCAAACTTTAGTTTGAAAGGTGGAAGGGAGAAATGTACAATGGGTGGAGTAATTAGCTTGATTAAAAAAAAAAAAGAATTGAACATTCGACTTAATGTTGAAGTTCGTGTGCAGAGTCAAATTCTATCGTACAGTTCAGACTGATTTGCTTTGACGTAACTTTCAACAACATGCAACGGAGCCAATAAATGTCAGTAATGCTTGGCAAAAAACAGGCGCGAGAGTCGAAAACCACATGAGGTTTGCAAGAAACGACGACTGGATGAAGTCCAGAACAGGGACCCGGTTAATGGGAACCGGATGTTTCCTGACAGGCAGACGGCGAGAAAGAAATAACAGAAGCAGAGGAACGATATAGAATGAAGTCCTCCTTTTGTGTCTGACGTGGCGAGATGAACAGAGAGATGAGGAGACTGACAAGCTGCCAGCTGAGCGTCATCTGGAAAACATTTTGTTCCCTCCTTGACAGATGTGGTGGAGTTCTTGAGCCTGATTTGCAGTAATTAGGGCAGAGGGTAATCTGAGGAGAAAACATTTTTATATGTTGATTGGATTTTTCTGGCATTATAACTTTGTAAAATCTTAAAATCTGTAAACATGCCATGTTAACCTCTGAAAGACCTGATGAGCTGGTTTGGGTTATTTCTTTTTTTGTTTTGTTTTGTTTTGGGGTTCCTTTCTAAGAAGCCTTCATTTGTGGTTAGCGGAACATCTGCAGTTGCAAATTACCGTCACACGCCGATTCAACATGATGCTAACCAGAGTTGATAACAAATAATTTAAAGGCTGTTTTGTACAGTATAATCACTAACTATTGCAAAAATGTGCATCCACATTAGGCAATAGCATTCTGCAAAAAAAAATAATTAATTAATTAAACCAAAATAGATCTTAATGACTATTTATTGAAAAAAAACGAAGCTAGAACCGTGGGGGATGCTGCATCCATGAAACACTGGATCGTTTTTTGACTTTATTCTTTTGTATTCACCAATATTGTTTTATAAAATAGGAATTAATTGTTAACATTCAGCAAGGAGAGAAATCCAGAGACCAATCATGTCCTGTGGCTAATTTGACACATTTTAGGTGTCATTTTAGCTTCAAATCATGTCATTTGGATGTTTTGTCCTGCAGCCAGGAATGGGTGATTTCATACCAAAAGCATTTCTTACACCGTCAGTTTGTAATTGTAAAGGTCAGGGGGAACATAAAGTTTTTAGCAGATTTCATGTGCTTGAATGTTAACTGAGGACTTGAACCCAGCATAATGTGTGGTTCTTCTCTGTACTATGTTAGTTAGTAGTTTTTTTGAGTAGGCATTTATTTGACTGTTTTCCATATAGCTATATAGCTGAACGGTGTACATTTGAAATGAATACAGATTAAATAGAATTGTCCTTTTTTTTTATCACAAAAGAGTAATTTTAAAAGTTGTTTTTGACAAAGGGAACATTTGAAGGCTCTCCTAACCAGAAGTGAGTACTATATTAAATGTCTGATTGCATGTAAACTGGCCCTAATGTGTTTGTGTATGTACAGAGACGGAAAAAACACACGCCTTTTTTATGGGAACCTGAGGACAAACACATAAAAACGTCAACAAAGATAATTTATGCAGAAAATAAGATTTTACAATCATCATCATGAAGCGGTCCCTCTGCTGGAAGCACCTTTATTGCTTGGATTATGAAAAAACCTGTTAGTCGGATCGCTTGGATGGTGAGTCAACAGCCCAACCACTGAGGTGACCACAGCTTCTGTGTGTAACAATAAAGTTTTTCAAGTAAAAACCATGCAGCTATTTAGTGCATTTGTCTATTCTTTTTTTGTGTATTCCTATTATGCACTGAAGACATGTGAAGGCAATGTTATGATTTTCCCTGAAGCCTGAGATATTTCAATATATATGTCATGCCATTACTTCTCTGCAACTGTTTCTGGTTTCTGTTTTATCCTTTCATGCATTGTTCAAGTATCTTTTGTTTTAGACAGACATCTCTTTCAACCCTGATTTGTTTTCTGAGAGTGAGATTACTCATATAGGGCAATAATAGACTAATCAGAATGAAGAAATGCTATTTTATATCTTTGACAAGCAATGAGAAAACTGCTGACTCAACGGTTGTCCAGCAGACAGTCAAAGATGATATCTATGAGATCTACGAAGATTCTAGCAGCCTCGCCTCCTCTGCCTAGCGTCCATCTGCCTTTATTTTTTTTCCCCTCACCGCACACCTAGGAAAAAATGTAATTACGTAAACATTCTGCGCAGAAAAACATGGTGGACGAGTGACAGTTCATTCCGTCCAGGGTTCACAAATATAAACATCTTGATACATCTTATGATCTAACTCATAAATATCACCACAATCAACAGATTATGAATAACTCTTGGACAGAAAAGACTGTGACTCTGATGACACGCTGTGAAAATGTTGGAGACAGATGTGTTTTCTACTTCTACACGTCATGTGGTCTTCTAAGCTTGCGCTCTATGTCGTACACGCCCACCAAGAGCTGGCCAAAATATTAGGTACAAGGAGTGTAAGCTGAGCGTCAGCGCGTTTCATACGTGTATCAAGCATGACTGAGTTACATGCATAATTATTAAGCAAGTTAGCTATTCAGTGCTTCATCTAATCATATTAATGAAAAGTTAGATGGAGAATGAATAAGATAAACAGAAAAATTTAAAATACCTTTTTTTTTGGAGCTTTCATTGAAGACTTTTTGATAGATTTGCAAATTGTTATCTTTATGCTGTTTGTTTGCTTTCATCTTAAAAATCTTTAATGTTGTCTTCACTGAGCCATTTAACAGATTCCCTCTATAGCATTGAGTAAAGAAATGTTCAATAGTTTGTGATCCATAAATGTTTGTGATGTACAGTAAGGTTATTTGCCAAAATGTGGCTTTTGATGTTATATTCGCTGAATGGAAAATGCTCAAATCTCATCTTTTCAGGAACAGAACATTTATGTTCTTTGCCATGACGGCTCCTAAATCTGTCCCGATGCATCAGTCTCCTTATCCCAAAATCATCACGAAAGGACTGCAGGTTATTTTCCACAGCAGTAACTATTAACAGACCATCTGCAGGGCCATCATCACTATCATCATCTTGAAATAATAAATGTCAAACCTCTTCGGCATTTAGGAGCCGTCCAGCAGTCCGAACGAATGAAAGGCCGTGCACAGAGAAAACCAGAACCACATGGCTGGATTTTTTGTGCTCTTTAGAACGTCCCATGTGGATGATTTAAAACGAGGTTGTTGTCCTCAAAAAACTTCATTCTTGACTGTCACTTGTACTTGGGTGGAAACTCAGATATGCCTTTTATAAAGTGTGTAAAAGCAGACTGGTGTTTTTTTTAATACAATGCGACTGACACTCTGGGAAATCATTCATCGTGAATACTGCAACTTAAATCATGCTTTCTATTAATGCATAATTGATTCTGATTTACACCCTACCGCCTTCTACAACTGGGGAGAACAAGATCACAAGATTCAAAGATTGAGGCATTTTATAGGGGGGGTTGATCTGTTATGTATAACACCAATAAGATGCATTTAATGTTTTGGTTGGAGTTTAAAAGATGTAAAAAAATAAGTTAAAAAGGTTTGAATACCTTACAGACTTCTTCAAACTCATAAAAATTGAAATGAAAAGTGAATAATGTTCATGATTGAATCTAAAGGGGGCGTTCATACATGAAGAATGGTTATACTGCGTTTTATGACCGCAGATCAAACACAACGTGGGCGTATTGATATTGGCTCTGTGTGTGAAAGAGGAAGCTGCTCCTGTCACCCAGGGTGAAGAGTGACGCGTACAGTAGATGTATTTCCATGTGTGCGAGTCCCCTAAAGGATATCCCTGGTTGCTGGGGATCATTCATAGGGGAGGGAGAAAGGCCTGCCTTTCCAAGTTTTTTCTTGCTTCCTTCCTCCACAACCCGCTAGACCTCCACCCAAGCTTTAACAGCTCCGTCGCCCTGGGAAGGGCAGGTCTTCCAGGGCGGAGGACGCTGATTGTTCCCCTTCAGTATTCTGTCACGATTCTTCCTCTGAGAGCAGGCATCATATATGAGATAATCTGCAATGAACCAAAGAGCTCTTATGTGTTGATCTACGTTAGGCATTTTGTTTAATCCGGACACTAAAAGAGAAGAGCCAAAAAGGCATCATTTGTTATACTGGAAAATGTGCTCATCTGTTCCTTTGTTTTCAATTTTAACAAGTGTTGAAAAATGCAGGTGAAGACTGATCCTTCATCTTTATAATCTCCCTGGTAACAACAAGTAAAGTGATATAGAAATGTTTTTTTATTCCTCATGCTAGATCTCACGCTAAGAAAGAATATGCTGTTTATAAACTATATTTTCCAATTTGATTTTTAAATATCAAGCCTGATCTGCCTTACTTGAAAGGCTTATTCTCATATTTCTCCCTTCCTGGAAAGAAGCAGAGAAAGATGGACTTAAAAATGTGTTTTGGCACATCTTAGGAAAATAGGAAATTATGTATTGATTGAAATTTATTAGAGATTCAGAGTTTAAAAAGTCATACTTTTATTGAATAAATGAACTCATTTTTTGCTCTGGCTTTCTGAGAAACTGCACAGTTTTGAATGTGTGATAACTGCTCCCCCTGTTTCTCCTACCAGCATATCACCTGATCAGGGGTCTGTAAGCTGTGGCTCTGGGGCCGCATGTGGCTCTTTGGACCCTCTGTATATAAAAATGGCTAAAAATGATATACAAAACTAACTAATGTACTAGAATAACGCATAGAAGTCTTAGAAGCTTTATTTTTTATTAAGAATATTTGAATTAAGTTTTCACAAGATAATGACATTGAAAGTCCCAATAATACATTTTTAAGAGCTATTTTACTTTCAGTTAGCTTGAAAATTATGCGTTTTATTATCTTTTTGTTTTACATTGAATAACACACGGTAAAGGAAAATCTGTGCTTTAGTTTTATGAATCCTTTAATATTTTCCTTATTTTAAAGGATAAAAATACAAATAAGTTGTTGGTGGTTTAAGATGGAAACATACTTCCTACGATGGATTAATTATTTTAATAAAAATAATAGGTTGTGTTTTAATGAATAAATCTTGTAACATTTTGCAGCTACTAACGAGTTTTACTTTGCAGGACTCGTCAGAAATCGCTTTTGGATATGAAATGTTTGCAGAGCGCTGATCTAGATGTTCTTCACTGAGTCCTTCTGGCTTTGGGAGAGGGCAGCTACTTCGCTTTCTGTCTAGCGTGATATGACTTACTTTTGTGGCCAATTCCTAAATGAGACAGAACTCTTTCAGTTTTGTTCTTGCCAGCTCACTAATTAAAGACTTTTTTCAGTTTAACACAATGCAAATCTTTATGCTTTATTGGTCGCCTCCACTTTCCCCAGAATATTAGTCGATAAGTCCATGTTTCTGTCTCAAAGCAAAAATCGCCATCTTTTTAAAGAGAGAAGATGTATAATGATTGAGCTGCTTTTGAAGTTGTGGTTTTCTTTTTTTGTTTTTTTTTTTTCTTAGAAGACTCTAAAATCCTATGAAACTTTTACTCGCTACACTTTGGACCAATTTGGTTTAATGAATTGATTTTATTAACCAAGATATTATCACAATTTCCCCGTTGGAGAAAGATGCCAAGTTTAATTAGCAGCAGCAAATTCCTTGGCATGCACACACACATTTTCTCTCTAACCATTTTGCTTGACTTGAGTATAAAATAAGCTGAATCAAAAGCCAAAGAACATAGCGATAGAATATCTGGTTGTATGCCTTTGAATCAGAGATTCACACTGAGATGAAGCACATTACAGTACAGAGGGCAAGCAGTTTGTGTGTGGGCCTAAACTTCAGGCGGCTGAAACATAAAGTCAACGGGTTGATGTGGTCGGACTTGACATGAGGGAGCTGGAGAATCGCACCGTCAGCTGGGCTTTCTCAGGGAAGCCCTTGCTTCTCCCCAGCTCCTACTCTCTTCTAACATTGTGTTTTGCAGCGTGCAACTTTTTTTCTTGTGATCTTTTATCTCAGCTTCCCAGAGGTGCTGTTTTTCATCTCCAACGCTTCAGAATCCTTCTTTTATAAGCAAATCACTAAAAACAAATCATTTAGAAACACCTTATTTGCACAAAAGCACATTCCTCTCTGAGACACAGAAGCTGTCTCTTTCTGGTATGATCGCTGGACACATTTATCAGGCAATAAATCAGAAAATGTTTAATATTTCTTTCAAATCTTTGTGATTTTTCACCTGGAAGGAGCAATTATTGTCAAAGCCTTGTATATCCAAGTTGTTTAAAAGCATATAAGGGATTAAAAAAAGGATATTACCTTCATTACAACATTTAGCTAAAATGTTTTTTTTATAATACTAACTAACCTAAAACAAGAAAGTTCAGATAAAATAGTGTGCAGTTTTTGTAAATATCTATCTTCAACTCTACATAGAAAATGTTGTAGTTCTCAGATCTCTGATTGTTTTCATCTTTGAAAGGTTGCCTCAGGCTGCCTTTCTCACGATGGTCTGGACTCTGTAAGCTGGCATGGGTTGGTTCAGGAAGCGTCTGCCCAAACCTTGCAAGAAATTCACACCAGTTACTGTTTCCTGTCACACATCCTCCCAAAGGAAAACAGAGGCAGGACACACTGAGACCAAAATTTCATCTTACTGATAGTGAGTCTCACAGAAAATGAAATAAAAACATAATAAAGGTTCTTTTCTTGGAAGATTTACGTCATGTATTTTCTTTTGATGTTATGTGACAAATCACTATGTAAGGATACCTTTGTTTTTAAGTGTAAATAAATCTTATAGTGGGTGAAGATTTATTGGGATTTAACCCCTTTTCTATTTAGCAAACAGATTCATGTATCTTGAGAAAATTGGTGAACAGGATCAGGAAGACAGCTCCCAGTTTAATATGAAGTTTTTTAGTAATGTTTAATATCTCAAGGTTTAAACGTCTCAGAAGGAAGTGTTAAAACCATCACGGGAGAAGTGGAAAATGCTACAACTATTAAGAAGTGCCCATCAAATCTTACAGTCCAGGAGCATTAGCAAGAGGCTGCAGAGATCCACAGCTCAGTTTGAGGAATCTGTCAACAGCTCGTGCATTTCATAGATCTGGCTTGCAAAACAGAATGTTGTGCCAGCGTCATGCGGTGGGGATGCTTTTCTCCAGCAGTGACAGCCAAGAAGAACAGAGATGATGGGAATATGGCAATCCTCTCTGAGACGGGGTCTGAGGTTTCTGCAGAAAAACATCCAACATGAGTTATGGTTCAGATAAAAACATATTCTAGTGTGTAACAGGTAGAATCTTTTAAATGTAAAATATAAGAATATGTAGAACTTAAAAGAAAAGGCAGGCCTGTACTTTATCTTCAATGTTTTTGATTGTCTCATATTCCTTATCAGGTAATATTACACTCCAACCTGCAAGCTCTTTCTGCTCCCACCCAGTGTTTTCAATTAAACTGCATTTTTGTGGCGGTACTCATCGGCTGCCATCGTCTGACTCCATGTCTCCGCATCTTGTCTTTTGGGTTCAGGCGATGTGAGAGATAGGGCAGAGTTTGGCTTCGTGGTTTGGGGTCAGGAGCTTCGTTCACACAACATTCTATCAGGGATCTTTTTACGTCTCTTCATTTCTACTTTTACCTCTTTTGAATTCCTTCATATCTGGCTGCTGCGGTCTACAGAATTACAAGTTGCCACAAGTTTGGAAAATATTTTTTTTCAGCCAATATTGCAATGTTTTTAAAGTAATCTTTATTCCATGGACACATGGCTTTGTTTTGAAGGCACCCCCTCCAGCTAAAGCAGTCAGTGCTGAGGCTTATGTAGAAAAACAAAGAAAAGGAACTGCTGACTCTGGACACACTTCACTCCTGTTTAATAGATTTATTGCCACATGCTCAAAGGGAGGGCAAAAATCTAAGTAACATCCTGCCAAATATATACTGTGGAGTAATTTGGATTCCCCAAGTGATCCAGTTTTTGCTGGCCTTGAGGAAGTTCCTTTGCTTGTAGAAAAGAAACACTTCAGAGGGCAGCCGCTCTTTGTTGTCTTTGGAGAAGTTCATCATGAGAGGAAGGGGTTGAAAACCCAGAGGGAACGTCAGAGGTGATTGTAAAGTCAGCCAAGTTGCATGACCTCCTTGAAGATAGGCCTGTCAGTCAAAGTCTCTAAAAGTGTCACAGTTTTTGGAGAAATGGTCTTGAGAAGCAGAATGTTTTACGATAGGATTTTATCTATGCTACTGGGTTTGAGCTTAACTGGTATCTAGCTCCCGTAGCGTCTGTGTCGTGTTAAAGGATGACCCTCATGGATCTGGTCAGAATTTACATGAGTATTTCAGGGGGTGCAGAGGATTGATGTGAAAGGACCTCTTAATGGTGATCGAAGCTAATCGCAGGTTAATCGTAAAGCAAAACCAAAGGAGAGCAAGGTAGGTACCTGGAATATTTTTTTTTTTAAAGGATGTGGTCATAAGGGGGCTTGGGACTAATACTCAGGTGTTGAATAGCTGGCAGGCAGCTCCCTATATCCTGGCCTCTTGATAAGTAAAAAATAAGAAAAAAAGAAAGAAAGCCAAACACCGCGGGCTCAACCCTGCCCCCTATAGAAGAGTCTGCAGCCCAGTGAAGCAAAAAAAACAAACCGCAAAACAACATATCTATCCAAGTCAAATGTTCCCTCCATGTCATCCAACTCTCAGGTCTCTAAACACGGGAATAAACATGTTTTAGTACATGAAATAACAACTGCGGGACATGCCTGGAACATCTCCCGAGGGAGGCGTCCAGGGACATCCGAAAAAGATGTCTGAGCCACCTCAGCTGACTCCTCTCGATGCGAACCAGAGCGACTATACTCTGAGGCTCTCCTGAATGACCGGGCTCCTCACCCTATCTCTAAGCGAGAGCCCAGCTACCCTGCAGAGAAAGCTCATTTTGGCCGCTTGTATTTGGGATCTCGTTCTTTCGGTCATGATCCAGATTTCATGACCATAGATGAGGGTAGGAACGTAAAGTGACCAGTAAATCGAGAGCTTTGCCTTTTTACTCAGCTCTCTCTTCACCACGACAGACTGGTGCAGTGAGTTCATTATGGCAGCAGCCGCACCGATTTGTCTATTTATTTCCCGCTCCATTCTTCCCTCACTCGTGGACATGACCACAAGATACTTGAACTCCTCCACTTGAGGCAGGAACTCTCCTTCAACCTAAAGGGGAAAAAATCTACAAGGAAAAAGAAACAAAAAGCATATACGGAATAATTCCCACTAGAAGTGATAATATTTAATAAAACAGTGAAAGGCGACAAGGTCCCCAATTTCAAAGGAACTTGAATAAACTTTAAGCATTTTTAAGATGCACCAACAGCTATAAAAACAAATGAATGTTTTGACTTTTAACCACTGGATCACTGTCACATCTGTGTGAAGACAGGTTTTTAATATTTCCTGTGATTCCGCTTCATCGTCTCTTCAGCTTGAACCAATTATTAAGGCATTACCGCCATACTGAACAACTACAACTTGTGGCTTTTAAGATTTGATCCTCTAACAATTGGTGTATTTGCAGTTGTTTTATGACTCTCATGGGGTTTTAGGACGGAGTCTCATCCAGACTTCTTTGGTCCATACATATTGTCTCTTTCCTTTATTAAGAATGATGCTGTTCTAGCAGCAAATGATGTTATAATGCAATCAGGTTGCAGAAGCTGACTGTTTTGTTACATAGCTTCTTAAAATCCTATTTTTAGCTTGAGTTAAGGTACAATAGCTGAGCCCACACAAAGGTCTTTTAATTATAGTCCCTACAGAGGTTTTTGAGGTTTGATGTCATGTTGAGGGTTAAAGGAGAGCCTTCCCTCTGTGAAATGTTTTCTCCAGCTCCTGATGGATTAAAAAAAGCTATTTTTTCTCAGTTGAACCTTTGCGCTACAAAGCAAGTAAAATATGCAAGGGATTAAATACTCACCAAGCCGACTTTACTCATGCCAAATAACCATAAACACTTGCTGCACTCTCTGACACCATTACCCACCCTCCTCTCCACGGCTCCTGTTACAATCCTTAGATTTTTTTCCAAAAGAATGTTAATGCAGTGGAGTCGTGTTCTGGCAGCAAGGTTTATCGTTGTTCTTTTCTTTGCCTTTGTTCGCTTCTCAGGAATCCAAATGTGTCGTTAAAGGAGGAGGATTTGGCACTTTTCGGGGAGCCTTTGGTGCTGTCAGATTCCTGTCCTTCAAACCACTCTAATAAATAAGTGTTTGTTGAAAGGTGACTGCTGTGATTAAGAAGCTGCTTGCATGTCGACTGTTGATGGCTTGTAAATATGTCACCATGACGATATGGCTACAAAGCCAGTTTATACATGAACTTATAAAATATTTTCATTCAAACATAAATGGATTTTATTTTGTAGTTGATGATCTTATATGCACCCATGTTAATGGTATAGGAAGTGGGGGTCTTCAGGGTGAAGGCCCCTCCTCTTAGGGGCCCCATCATTTTTGTCCACGTCTGTTTATTTTTCAAACTCATTCTGTTGAATTATTTTATTTATTGTTAACTTTTGTCAGATTTAGATTATTCTTCAGACCAATGTGGGTTTTTCTTTGATTAAACGAGACGCACCACCATTTTTGTCCAGATGTGTACGTGCTAGCTTTAGCATTTCATAACAGCTAGCTGATGCTGGAAGTTTGAAAAGTAGCTGTTTAAAATAAAGACCAATTTCCACTTCATCAGTCAAAGGATTGTTTAGTCTCTTTGTATTGCTTTTTGCTGCATAGCAAACATAGCAGATAATTATAACACCGAGTGTTAAGTTTTGTTATTATTGTGAGTGCTAGTCTCCCTAATCAAAGTGTTTTTATTAATTTAGGTGCCGAACTGTTTGTTTGAAGTTCTTTTCCCTCATGCCTTGGGGTAGAAACTGTTTGAGCAAACAATCATTGCAGTGCCTTTCCCTCTGTCAGTTGTTGGATAGGGTGTGGTGTAATTACAGAAAAAAATGACTGCATCCTTTTTTAATAACAGAAGAATTAAAAAGGACAGCCAAATGTTGGGGTTTTAATTGTCCTCTTTTTCATCCACACCCAATAAAATCTTTAAAAAAAAATATCAGATTTATAGCCATCAGTAAAACAGTGGAGAATAATGTGGATGAGTTCATGTCCATTAATCATGCCATTTGTCATCATCAGCACCAATTATGGTTTCATACGCAATAGGCTTTAAAAAGAACTTTGCTAATGTTATGTGTGACAAAGCAGATATGGATTACACCAACTCGGATTTGACAAGCTAAATCTGTTCAAAAGGGATTGCATTGAATATAATTAAAACAAGATGACTCACATAATATGTCAGTTATAATCAGAAGACCACATGTTTACACTTCCTTGATAGAAAAGCCTCTTCAACTGCAAGCAGTTAAAGAAAAAACAACACAAGTAGATTAAAAATGGGTATAAAGTCAGGCTTGAAAATGTTTTTTTGGAAATGTATCAGTTTTTGGGTTGTTATTTTTTTTTTTCTTTAAACACACTCTGCCTTACTTGTTGAAATTTGATTGCTTGCAAAAGCATTATGGCTGCATTCATGTTATTGTCTGCTATTTGTGATTTTATGGGCTAACTAACCTATTTTCTCTTTCTAATACTCCGCCAGTGTCTGGCTCTGTAGGCAAAACCTTGTGCCAAATAGGTTGTTCGTTCATCCCTGTTAAAGTTCTGTGACCCAAAACAAAACAGGAGGTGAATGGAGGCTGGATTAAAACAAAGACCCAAAACCTCAAAAAATTATTAAAATTTTCTTATGTATATAATTTCATGGTGCTCTTAAGAATTTGTTAATCACTAACTATGGAAAATGCTCCTCATCTCGGTGAAAATGCAGTCATTCCATTGGTTTTATAACTGAGTGGAATAACAGTGTTAATTGGAGTCCAGTGGAACCACAAATGATCATTTTCAAGTATCACTGCACAAGCAGGTTAAAGCAATTATCTATTCCATTCTCCAGCAGCTTATTAGAACAGAAGTGTCGTCACGTGAAAAAACTTTGCTCAAGAAATGGTCTGCGTTGCTTAAAGCCCAATTCTCTGGTTCGGCTGACAGGGAATATCCCAAATAACTGGATGTCGAGACAGAGTACCCAGACTACACAAGATAAAACCTCTGGGAAAAGGTCACATGATCTGGTCAGACAGGAATGAGACCAAGATATTGGGAGCAGACAGATGGAAAAAGGAAAGAAACTACAGTATCATTATACTAGCCCTGACCATTTAGGTTATAATAAATTTAGATTAAATTGCAATAATTCAATTTAAATATATCTGAAAAGTGTTGCATATAATATTAATCTGAGATGCTATTGATACTAAAGACCAGTTATATTTGCATATTTTTGCCATTGTTAAATTTTTATTTCTTTATAGTAAGAAATGTCTGTACATTTTTTTTGTTTGTTTTTTTTTTTTTTAAGAATTTAGGATCAGGACCTTTTCTGTTTTTTTCTGATGTTTTGTATAGTGTAAATTAGTTTCACACTAAAAGAATAACCCCTCAGACAATCTTAAATGTTGTCAAATTATGTTATATTTTGGTTGTTTATTTTGCATTTATAATCCTACTTATTTAATTAGCATCTGCAGTTGTGATGAGAAAGCATTTTCCATGTTGAGATTGAAAAGGGTGACTTTTTCTTATACATAAAAATATTCTTCATGCCTTTGATTAATTGTCATTTTTTTATCCATATTTTTTTATAGATAATATTTCAAAGGATCTATCATTTTCTTGGATATCAATATCAAGTTTAAAATGTTAGCAAATTGACAACGATGATAGATCCACGTCTAACATGCATCCTTTAACCAAAGTACAGCAAAACACAAATACAAACATAAAGTCCTCTGGTGGTATTCTTGAGTCGTCCAGAAAGTATTAATGTTTAGAGGTGTCACTCAGCTACAGTATTATGAGTAGTAAAAACCTTTTTGTTATACAAACTTGTCTTGCCTTATCCATGCATGCAGTTGGCCTTTAAACATTTATATTGTCCTATTCATGTACAAAACGTATTGAAGTCCTAACATTTCATGAACACATGCATGGTTCAAAACAATGTTTTTTTTTTGTTTTGTTTTGTTTTGTTTTGTTTTTTTTTTTTGCAGTGTCCTGTCTGGCGATATGGCAATAAGAATAATTATCTTTGTGCCAAATATATCCCAAC
>JAUZNJ010082088.1:0-23813 GCA_034780135.1 Jordanella pulchra | reverse complement strand
GGCAGGAATGATTTCCTGTGGCGCTCAGTGGTGCATCTGGGTAAAAGGAGTCTTCAATGGTAAAAAAAAAACCCTCAGACATCAACATGTTAACAATTCCTAGTTAAAGTCAAAGCGTATGATTTGGTTTGGTTTTTTTACATGGCTCAAATAGCAGTTCTTCCACAACTGGTGTGTAAATGTGTGTGAAGTGGTGAATGAGGAACAGATTTAGCTCTGTTATGACTAAAGTTAAGAGGCTTGCTAAATTAGAGGAAGCAAAACATCAACGTGATTTACAACTAGAAAGCAAAAAACATGTTTTTTAATCAATGTGTTTCTCTATTTACTGTTTTTATTTATCTGCTGCTTGGAATCTGTTCTAACATGTTTTGCTATTTGACTAGGATAACATAAGATTTTTTTCATTAGAGTCTATTTTATAATTTTTGTAAAGAATATTTTTTAAGCTCTAGTGGCCTTTATTTTGTTATTTTTGAAAGTATGCAGGGAGGAAAGCATGTTATAAGAGACAGGAGAGACATTCAGCAAAGGTCAGCTTGGCCAGGACTTAAACCTGCGACAGCTGGTTTATGTGTCGTGCACCCAAGGAGCACCCAGGCGGGTTGGTGGATGGTTTGAGTGTGCAGGTCACTCCAGATTAATGCATCACATTTAAAGTTGTAGACAGGTTCTTTGGTTGAAGTGTCGTGTCAAGTTTCCCAGCAATCAGTAAAATGTAAGCTTCATTTGAACAGCCGAGGTTTGCTTTTATGAGTTATGTTTATTTTTCATACCATTCCCTTTGACCCCTGTATGTATGAGGTCCTAGGCAAATAGGAAAATGTTAAAGTGTCATAGCTTCCTGCAGACCAATGGAACTTTTAAGTCCTTAGGGAAGCATGATCCTTCCCTGCAGGCAAGCTGACACCTTTCCTGAGCCCAGAGCACGATAATCTAATACCCCTTTCCCACTGGCTGAAAACCTGTTTAAACCAGGTAACAATCCCTTTTAGTGGCAGTGTGAACAGCTCACTGACCTGTTTAGAACTGGGTCAAACGACTCAGCAAGCGACCCTGGTTTTCATCGCCTTCAAATGGATTGGCTCCAATCAGCATAAAGTGAGAACAACAAAGCCGGGTCGACCCGCTATTGTACGTGAAACCACTGAGCGCAGCGTACAAATGTCAACACCGAGCCAGTTGTGTCTAAACTAACTTTGTTTACATTTGATAAACATGACGCAGAGCTGGTGAGACAGCGTGATGATGTCACCAGACACACAGCGGCGGTGGCACAGAGGCTACGCAGCTTGCCAATGGTCTTAGCTTTTTTTTCCAGTGGGAAGGGAGCCAAATACCGATTTTTAGCTGATCGATCTGTGTTTGAAAAACCCGGGTTAACTAATTTCAATGGAAAAGAGGCTTAAGGTAAGCCCCTTACAGCGGCCCTTACACATATTTTCATATCACAATGCAAAGTAGTGAAACTTTGACATAATATAAATATGTGAACTTATACACATGTGGTCAACATTTTTAGTGCCCCTTGTTTATTGAAGGAAAAACTCCCAATGGTCACATAAATAACTTAAATCTGACAAAAGTAAGAAATAAAAATAAGTTAGACATTGCTTTTCAATCATGCTTCACCAAAATTAGTGCAATCAAAGGGTTCCTGTAACAGTCACTGATATGTCTGTTCCTCTTAGCATGTATTCTGCTTCACTCCTCATCAACAAACTGCCCCAGTTGTCTCAAATTTGAAGGCATTTTCCAGATGATGTTTTAACTCCTTTCAATAGGATTAAGCTCATAGAAAGCAACTTCAGAAAAATCCAATGTTTTCTTCTTAGCCATTCTTTGTTTGTTTGTTTCGCTGTGTGTTTTGGGTCATTATCCTGTTACAAGACCATTGACCTGCGACCGAGACCAAGCTTTTGACACTGAGCAGAACATTTCTCTCTAGAATCCCTTGATAATCCTGAGATTTCATTGAACCCTGCAGATATTCAGAAACCCTGTGCCAGATGAAGCGAAGCAGCATAACAGAGCCTCTTCCATCTTTCACAGCAGGGACAGTCTTCTTGTCCCGACATGGTTAATTTTTCTGCCTGTAAACACAGAGCTGATGAGCCTTGGCAAAAAGCTCAATTTTTGTCTCATCTGTCCATAGGACAGCCTTCCAGAGCTGGGCTCTTTTGTTACCATTCCTATGATCAATTTCTTTGATTTTGTCAGCAATTTTCCTCCTGCATCCACATCCAGAGAGTTTGCCTACAGTCCCATGGATCTTAAACTTACAAATAACGTGTGCAGCTGTTGTCACAGGAACATCAAGCTGCTTGGAGATGGTCTTATAGCCTTTTTTACCTTTAACATTCCTGTCTATAAATTTCTTTATTTCTCCTATGACAACTCTTTACTTTGCTTCCTTTGGTCCATGTTGAGTGTAGTACCCACCGTGTCGTAGTCTACCTATAGCTCCATAGTTCACCCCACTGACCGATTACAAGATTGTAGACACATATGATGCTAATTAGTGAGCAAACTGTACCTTGCTTTAGCATGTCAATTTGTCTTGTTTTGTTCTGGCCTGTTTCATGAGTTTATTTATTAATATCATTCTGTTAAAGCATAGTTGAAAAGCATTGAATGACTTCATTTTGTTCATCGTTCATTTTTTGTTAGATTCAAGTTTTTTCCATGACCATTGTGGGTTTTTCTTTCATTTAACCAAAGGCAGTAAAAATGTTTTCCATGTGTGTATAATCCTGTAAATGTCTTCCCAATACAAGTTAACACACAGTCATTTTCTCTAATGCAGAGCCAACAACGATAAGAACATCTGTAATTTTTTTTATATGTCTCATGTGACTTAGAGTTATGAGGTAATTAGAAAAAAATATGCATGAAATTGAGCATAATTTGATATAATGAAGAAGAGGTGCGAGATGTGGAGTCAATAAGTCATCTCTTTGTCGTGTATTTATTCTGTCCGGCCACTGAACCAGGTGAGTCCACTCTGCTCAGTTTAAATCACTGTGAAGATTGGACTCACCTGGTTTAGAAAAAAATATAACGTAGAGATGACTTGTTGACTCCACATCTCCCACCTCAGGTATGAAGGGCCACCTTCAGGACCCCCTCTGCCTTAAGCATGAGACATCTATTTATTTTATTTATTCATTATTTGATAGATTCTTGAGATAAAAGATATTGTTTTCTAAGGGGGTCCAAAATTCTTTTGATTGTCGCCATGGTCAAGTAAGTTCTTAGTGCTCCTTAAAACTTTGTTTGCCACCTGTTTGGTGTCATCAAACTCCATCTAGTAAACTTTTAACTCCAACACAAGATTCCTTGAAAAAACATGATAGCAGAAGCTGAAAGCCCCGTTGTTTGGAAGCTACTTACTGAATGGATGAAAGAGTTTGGCAATGTTCAAACCGCAGGCCTTAATGCTCCATTCTGATTCTTTTGTACAATCTGAACGTTTTGCGTGGCCGTTCGCATTTCCAAATATTTGCGACTTGTATGTGATCTCCTGTGTTTAAATTATTCATAGAACTTAAGTGTCCCACATGTGCAGTAGAGGACAACAATGACGTCACAGGTGAGTTTGCACTGTGTTTAAGGAAGTAATCATGGATGATAGTGCTGGAGCTCAGCTTCCAATCTTTTATTTTGTTCCCAGCCTCAGCCAGTGCTTTAACAATGCAATCTTTTCGAGAAGGCTGAAAACAACTGCTCTGCATATTATTGTCTGCCATGGCAATACCCAAAATAGTGACCCTTATTGAGTATTAATCACATTCAGGTCAGATAGTTGCGACCTGGCCGTTCAGACACGTATCAGATACGTATCAGATTCAGGACCACATAGCCAAGTGGCCTGGGTCGCGTTTGAGAAAATCAGACCAGTATTGTTTAAACTGTCATGAAAAGATCACATACAGGTCGCATATGGGCAAAAAATTGGATTTGAGTCACTTCAGGCTACAGTGTGAATGTTGCCCATACAGTAACTAATTTTTGATACATCCCTTTCTTTTTAGTTATTGAACATATATTCAAATGGTGTACTTTTTGACATCTTTTAAGTCCTCCTTTCCCCTACAGGAAGTAGGGTCAGGAATTGTGCAAAAGTACACTTGTGTGTCCAGATTTTTTTTTATGCTAACAGTTGATGAAGAATTAAAAAACAAAACCAACAAGCCCATTCACATATCCCACCATTGCCCTGAATAGGCTGTGTGCTGCACAACACACTGCATTTTGGGGACTGAATTTTCCACGCAGTCCTATAGATCCAGTTGATGCTGCATGTGCCCCTGACAGCTTTGATAGAGGAGGTTGGGTATGTTTAGTAGAAGATTTGCTTGACATAGTGCTTGTTGCTGTCATAAAATGTACATAGTGGTGTTGTAGTGAAACGTTGCAGTAAGCAGCATCACCTGAACAATGCTGTGAAAACGGCCTGTCCGCGAAGTGTTTTTCTTCTGCTTCTGTGCTGCTGCAGTTACGGTGCAGTGGTGTCACTCCTGGAGTCTCTGAGAAAGAGTTGCTATAAAAAATGCATAAAAGGTTTCGAATCAGAAAAGATTAAACATTTTCTTGTTTGGATTTGTGTTCATTCAAATCGCTTACTAAAGTTATCCAATTTACTTTAGTCAGATTTGGTCAAATCTACCCAACAACAGTTTCTAGTTAAAAAAGAAACTTTTTTTTTTACTATACTTTTTTGTATACAACAGTAAGTAATTTTTTCTCTCACAAATAAAAAAAAATGTGTTACAGAGTGAAAGATTTTAAAAGCATCTTGTTTTGCATTGTTGTGTACAAGAAAAAAATGGAATCTGCCTGTATGGGGAAAACCAGGCTCATGCGCATACAAATATGGATACTAAAGTAGTTTAAAAACCACAGTGGTTGTAGTACAATTCTTTTTTTTTTTGACATTTTCACAGCACTAGTGGCTGGTTTTTCTGACAGTAGGCTGACAGGAAAGGGGGTATGAGAGACATGCGTGAAAGGACCACAAGCTGGATTCGAACCTGGGTCGCCCGCGTCGAGGACTAAGGCCTCCATACATGGGTCGTGCGTGCTAACCACTGTGCCACCTGCACACCCGGTTGTAGTACAATTCTAATATCCTTGAAGTGATAGCTTAACCTGTTTTTTATACAACTGACTCTCAACCATTGTGACAGTTTCTTTAGCTGTGGTCCTTTACTAAGCAGGAAGTGTTTGTAAGCATCTTATTGTTATTAAGTTTCAAGCAACATGCCGTCATTTATGCATGGAAATAAATTACCTTAAATTATCTTTCAGTGTCCTGAAATCTCAACATAAAATCATCAAGATGTGTTAAAAGAAATGGAAAATAATTCTGCATTTAACAGAGTGTTGTCATATACACTAGGCCTTCGTCAGTGTTGCTATCACCACACACACACACACATGTAATCACATCCATAGAATTATGTCCTTGAAACGACACTACATTACTTATTTACTATTTATTTCTTCTGTTTAATCGTGACCATAACTTTCAATCTAACTATTACCAATATCAATATCTAACCTAATTAAAACCTGAGGACTGTGGAAATAGAAACCTCTCTTTGTTGGTTAAAGATGTCTGATAGTCGTCTGTCAACACAATAAGAAGAAACATAAACACACAAACACATACAAAATAGATTGTTGTGAATTCAGAGGTGACATCCCACTGCTAACTATTTGGAAGAAAATAAAATCAGTAAAGCTAATTGAATATAAATCCAAATAACTTTGTTTTCCTGTGATTCTAGAGAGGAATGCAAATATAGCAGAACAAATGCATCAGTGTTATTTTTCTATCTTGCGTTCCTTTCCCTAAGTGAGTTTTCTCTCCTCATAAGCCCATCTTTACTACCGTCAACATGTTATTTATATATCAGGAGGTGTGGAGAGGGTCTCTGACCTCAGAGCCTAAGGTGGGTGTTAGGTCTTGGAGAAGCTGAAAAAAATCCAAGAAGAAGATGGCAGTAGCAACATTAAAGCAGGACATGCAGATTGCAGTTGAGATATGCAGTAAAAATAGTTCACCCAAATCATTCGGGTCTGTTTGATATGTTCTGCAGAGTGTAAAAAAGTTGTGTTTGAAGCAACAGCAGAGCTTGAGTTGACATCTTAAACTAGTATACCTCCTCATTAAACATTGTAATTTGAAGCCACTTTCAGATCATTCACATCGACCTATGCATATTGAGCTTTTTGAATAACTAATAAGGGGTGGGGGTTGGGGTGGGGTTGAAGTGGACCCACCAATATCATACCACTGATTTAACTCAGGAAGTAGTAAGAAACCCTCCAGTCTTCCTCTGTACTGAGAAATAGGGTGATATGCAGAATCTGATCAGGATTATAACATCCCAAGGATTTAGCCACAGACCTTACTACTAAGAAATCGTCTGCAGCTAAAGACTGTGGGTTGCAAACTTCACCCAGCCAATCATCTTAGAGGCAATAAGATCCAAGTTTTCTGTAGTGTTAATATTGTGGTGCTTTGATATAAAACAACATTCAATGAAAAGGGATGAATAGCCATGGAGGGATTTTGGTTCCCTCATTCCTTTGTAAGTGAAAATTATTATTACGTTTGTTTGTTTATGTGCGCTTACTTGTTTGTATACAGTCACTTGCATTTTGTACATGGAAATTTAAAGAAATGCAATCCAGAAATGAAATTTATATTTTTTTTATAATCAAAAGAGGTTTTGAGAGTAACTCTACCGCTTTCTTAGATTCTTTTTTTAATTCTATTTTTCTTCAAAATTGTTTTCATATTTTACATTTTTCAACATTTTTTCTATGTTCTTTTTTTTTATTTTTTAGGAAATGCATTGTTTTGAAATTGCATTTTGCACATCACTTTCTCTTTACTTCAAGCCCAATAAAGTTTTGTTACTGACTTCCAGCAGACCGATAGAAATGTGTCTTTCCTCCTCATAACAGAGAAAAGCCTGCCCAAAGCATTAAAGAGAATGGGATCTGGAAAATGCTATTTGAAACAAAGGCAATTAGTAAAACCCAATCTGAGAAAGAGAAATGTAAAAAAATTAAGATAAATAAATCTGTAAAAAATTAAAATCTAATATTTGAAAAAATATATAATATGAAAAAATTCTGAACAAACAACAAACTGATTCACAAACCTTTTTGTTTTTCACAGTTTAGTGTCTGGAATATATCTTTCCTTCAAATTTTTATTTACAAAACATATTTTTTGCTTGAAAAAATATTGGAACAAAATTCTCTCTGCAGATGGCCCTCCTGACTTTCATAGATTAACTGTCCAAGTTTTCATAACAGAAATATTTTCAAATTCTGTGCTGCTCTCTGCTCCATACAGTCAAAGAGAACTCTGGTAATTTTTGCAATAACATGCACGAGGGTAATTGTATTTATGATTATAACATTTTATTTGAACCTTACAACCAGTATACTGTACTTTGATGCGATTGACTGAACCAGGTTCACTTCTGGATTTCTTTGATTGTTATTAACCGTGAGAGGAAAAAAAGATTGTTTAGAAGTACATTGATTCCTTAGAAAACAATATGCAGCAGATTCTAACATGATGTCTTTAAGGACTAAGCTCAAAGAATCTCTTACTTTGATGTCTACTTGTTTACATCCCAGTTTTCCTTTTTAACTAATCATGTGAAATGAAGCTGAATAAAATTCATAAATTAAGCATTTTAACTCCTTTTGCAATGAAATAGATCAGCTGAAGACATTTTTATTTGTCACACAGTGAGGATGATGTCCTTGGTCTGAGATATTAATGGAATATGTGTTCTATGGTTAGAAAATGAACAAATAAAACAAACTGTGGAACATTTGCTTTTCCTGATAACTTGATTTGTCTTTCAGCTGCAGTTTCTCAAGGCTTTCGAATGCCAGTCAATACATGTGGTGCCCCAAAGTCTGACTCACTGGATCACATGCAACTGTTACCAATGCAACTGACACGCTTTCAATTATAGACAGAATTATTTTTACATAAATACCATTATAGCACCATTATATTACTGCACAAACACATTTGACAGAGATTTAAAATAGAGGATTAAAAGGTCAAATGTATGTAACAAGTAAATGGAAGATTTGCATATTCTATTAATTAATGTTATTACATTTTATTTATCAACATCATAAAAAAACAAAAAAATCTAAAACAAAACTTTGCAGTTGTGAATGAGTTTATGAAGGGATTAATGACTGATTGTAATGTAAAGAGCATGAAAGTCCTTGGACTTGATAAAGGGCAACATAAATGCAGGCTGTTTAGCATTGTACAATATGATATAACTTGTTCTACGGTTTTATCCTCTCCACATTGTCACAGTTCTCTGCATTATGTTTTTGTATTTAAAAGAATGTTATATTAAGTACTTGATGTGCCTCTGATTACTGTCTTTTTGTTTTGAATTAGATGCACAAAAGACAGTAACCAGAGGCACACGTATTATGAGGTAAATAGGTGATTCAAGCCGTGTGGTCATCAGGTAATTACTTTAGTGCACAGTTAGAGCAAGCGAAAAAAATAGACAAGATTAAAAATTATAATTAAATTTTATTTATATCCTGCTTTGCAATCCAGGGCAGAATCATTGGCAGATTTTTGCATTTATTATCGATTAGCTGAGGGAAAAAAGAGCCGAGCTGCTCTTTAGTTTCTTTGCTCCATCTGCATGCAGGACTTTTAAGATAAAAAAAGCTGCCTGTGCCTCTGAGACAACTCGTAGGGAAGTAGGGCGACACTCATGACAGCTCTCCCTGCTGAGAGAGAAACAGTAGTACAACTGCTGCTTTCACATGAAGTCATTAAAAGGGTCGCTAAAGGGACCCAAATGTAATGATAAAGTCACTGAGTTGGCAACATTAAACTGTCATCTCCAGTTTTCCTACATTAAAGAGAGCAGCCACCACTTAGCTTCATACACTAGCTAGCTTCACAGCAAGACGAACTGAAGTTGGCAGTGTTATTTCTTTTTATATACAATATTTTCTAACATTTCAGGTTATTCAAACTTAGTTTAAACTCTGATCAGGATAAGTGTGCAAATATTCAGCATTATATATATTACATTACATTATTCAAACATATTTTTTAAATTAATTCTGATGGTGGCTGTTATTATGCCTTTGCAATGCGCTATGATCAAATAGATGTAGCAGAAACCCTAAAATTTAACTTTCCTTAAAGTAAAATTTATAAATAGGTATTTTCTGCTTGTTTTAATATGATGTAATGACATCTATAATTGCATTTAGGTAAAAGTATTATCAAAGGTACTGTAATTTTTCTTAAGTATATTTTATTTGTACTGCTCTACCTAAGCATTGCACCAACTGCTGGGGGGTTATGTTTTTGTAGCGTTGCCAACTACACTCAATGGCCACTTTATTGGGTACAAATTAAATCAGTTTTTTGCTACACTGAGTACTCCATGGTGAGCAATCTCAGGTTAAGGAACCCTGAGTGACAGTCTAAGTTTCAAGCTTTTCAGGAACCTTGGCTCGCTAACCTCAAGGCCACAACTCCTGTGCATGTTTGTAATTTTTATGTAATTGAGTTTGTAAATGTATACAGTCGCTTTAAAAAAAAGAATAATTTTATTCATGGAGAATAGAGTGTGGAAAAAAAAAAAAACTCTGGCTAGTCTAAACCGTTGGGGACACTTCTTTAAGAGGCCATAACCTAACAGAGAGATTCATGTCCATTTCAGTGCTTCTGCTGAAACATTTATGAGGAGCCCTTCTGAGAGAAACATTCCAAAAAGGAAACGGCATGCTGGTGTTATTCTAGCCACAGCATTAAATCTCTTGTAACACTGACACTAAAGATGCTGAATTGTTTTGTTGTGCTTGGACTACAACGATGATTAGATAAAATGTACATGGACCCAATATGATACTTTTATTTTACGGTTTACTTGGTTTAACAAGCAATATAAGGGGCTTTTACTATAGGTATTACAGAAAGCAATTTCTTTCTCACACTGCCGACAATAAGGGAGATGTCTAAAAGCACCAAAAATGCTGATATCACATTTCAAAACAAGTTCAAAAGATACAAAACAGTCACCAAGAAATGTAAAATTTCTGTTTTGAGCCATGGAAAGTTGTCAAGAGCTTTTCAAAGAGGTCAACCTGTTTTATGGCTTATAGAACATGTGGACATTTTTCAATTCTGTTAACATGTCCTGTTTGCCAATATAACACTAAAAATTGATATCCCCGCACTGAACAGTAGCCAAACAGAATTGTGTTCAAAAGTGGACCATCATGGCCCTTGCTATAAGATTCCACTTGATAATTGTGTATGAAACTTTTTTAGAAGTGGCATTGGTAAAGAAGTACATATACAATAAACACAAAGACAAAAAGTGAGTTGAGAATAAGAGATGTGATAGGAATTAAGTTAATAAGGGAGGAAGAAAACAAACAAAAAAAAAGAAAACACAGAAAATGCAGAATTACTCAAATGCTGTAAGAAACAAGAAGGAAGTGGAAAACAAAACACACCAACCACAACAAAAGAGGAAGTGTGCCACTGACATGCATTAAGTACATGTAAACAAACATCTTGCACTCTCTGTCGTGGTGGTGTTCACTCTTCGAACCCACATGCAAAAACACAACCAGAAGAGTCAGAGTAAGTGAACAATAAAAATGAGTTTATTGATTCCAGGGGAAGGGGGAAGGGAAAGAGTACTGGACCAGATGACCGGGTCGTCTTACTGTCAACGAGAGGCGGAGGGTTAGTGGAGGAAGGTGAATGTCTTTTCAGGAATGAATTGAATTGGTTCGTACTTGAACTGAAGGTGAGTAACAGAGAGCTGAGCGCTGGATAATTGAGCCTTGTCGGAGGGCGGACAGGTTTGTTTGCGGCGGAAAGGGCGGAGTACGACACAAGTGTGTTTGTGTATATAAGGTTTGTAAGGCTCCCTTAGCAGGAAAATATGCTCAATAGCAGATGTGAGAAGTCCCAGACCCACCCCAAAAAGCCCGGGGCTGACAGAGAGGAGATTAGAGTCCCAGATATCCAAAGACACCCCAGATTAAAGGGAAATTCACTAATTCATAGAGATTTTAAAACAAAACCTTAATGACAGGAGAACTCAGGTGTGATTGCTTGCCCCACACTCTGAACCAAATCCACTATAGTGGAGAGTTTCACTAGTTTATAGTCAAGAGTGTTAAACTGAAATATGAGTATCTGAGTTGGAGCTAAATGATTTTTGTTAATAAACTTTTATATTTTGAACGGAAGTTGTGAGGAATTTGTTCCGCATATGTGCAGAATTATCTGTTTGAACATGATTGGAGCTTGATTCATACTTTCAGTTGTTGCTCTAACACACAACCAGTAGGGCGTGTGTTCATAAACAATATATGACAGTCCGAATAATATCTAAGTACGTAACATATTTACTAACCCTACTGGGGTGGACAATAAATACATTAAAATATCACAACAACATAAACAAATAAATAAATGTATAAATACACAAAAAGGAAAATACACAAATAAATACGTAAATGAATAGTGACATAAAAGAAAAAACCCCAAAACATTAGCCTTTTTAATTACCAAAATATGTATTTATTTTCATGCATTTAAATATACGTATGTATTTATTTGTTGTTATATTTATTTATTAATTATACTACTTATTATACTATCTATATTCAATGTGTATTTGTTTATTTTCATATTTGTTATTTGTTTTGTCATTAAGTTAATACTTTTCTGCAAAAAACAGAAAAAAAACCACATTAAGGTTTTAAAATTTAGAAGAGGAATAGATAAGAAAGTAATCTTTCCCACCACAATAGGTCATTTCTAGTTTCTCCAATATCTTGGAACTAAAATGAATAGAAGCCTAGGAAAATATTTGATATGGCATTTAAAATACAAGCCACAGTCAAAAATAAAATACTTTTTTTTACTTTATTACCAGATCACAGATGTAGAAGTAATGGTGGGAGAGCAGAGCATCTGTATACATGACATCCAGGAGAATGTGAGATAGCCAGCCTTCAACACTGGCATATGGGAGCCAGATTCAGATAATCCCAATTGTTTTTGTTCAGGCAGACACTGTCTGCCTTAAAGTCTCAACAGAACTCTCAAAAGAGAAATGCCAGTCATCCAAATTTCTAGATCCCTCTCACTTTGCATAACATTCATTCAACATCCATTCCACCCACAGGATCGGGAACCACCTGCAACCCTCAACAAGAATGGCTTCCACCTCTCCCAGGCATCCGTAACATAGTTGGCCGCCTATGTCCCGATGGAGCAAGAGGGCTCTCCTTTACCTGGTTTCCTGGTGGAGAAAATTTGATCTATAGCATTAAGAGACTAGCTTACCAGATCCATAATTTCTAATTTTTACAAGATTTACAAAGAGAAGCACCAACACAGCAAAGCAGGATGTACTGTATAAAGGAGATTAAGAGAGAGAAGAAACAATCTGCTCTCATTCTGCAGGTTTACCAGTAGTTCCTAGAATTTCTAAAAGTAGAATGGGAGGCGAATCTTTTAATTATGAGGATCCTCTCTTGTGGAACCATCTCTTGTGGCAGACACCCTGTCTACTTTTAAGGCTAGAAACTTCCCTCAAATCCTGAGCTATCTCTATGGTTAAGCTGCTATATTTAACTGGTTGACAACACAGGAACAACTTTTCTTTATTTTGCTGCTGTCATGTTGGGGTTTTGAGCTGTTTAGCCCACATGCAGAACACCACTACAGGAGAGATGATCAGATACAAAAGTTTATTGAAGAGCTTGGGTAACTGGAATGCCTGAGCGGCGGGAACCAGAGGGCACCGGCTGGTGCCGGGTCGGCAATCACTGAGGAGGAAAACAGATGGTGAATTCACGTTCCGTAGGAGAGGGGAGCGCTGAAACCTTTAGCAAGTGTTCAATTTCTTTTCTTACGGTAGGTGAATGACTGAGCTCCGAGGAAGGGAGCCTGGATGATCTTGGTAGTGTGTCTCTTTAGTGATCCAGCGATGAGAGCGGTGGGGGAGCGGACAGGCAGGCACAGACCAGACGAAGAGCAGGAGGAGTTTCCAGGAAATGCCAGATGAAGGAGGACAGGTGACACGGAGAGTCAACGAGGAAAGGGAGTCCAGGGGTTCAGGCAACCAGTGGGTATTTTCCACGGCGTCACGAGGAGTGTGGTTTCTATGAATCAGTAAGATCTGGAGAATCCTGCAGAAGGCAGGACGACCTGAAGGCAACAGAGAGAAACTGGAATTAGTCAAGAAACAACGAGGAGACTGATTCTAACTCAGGAGGCTTTGTAGTACCAAAATAGGCATAACACTCGGTGTCGACCATCTGGCAGGTAACTCCTCTTATACACCGGCTGATGAGGCTTGATGGAAAACAGCTGTGCCACACTGTGCTCCATCCCAGGGCAGGAACCACCTAGTGGAGGAGGATGGCAAATGTAACCCAACCACAAAGCTAAGAGAGACAGGATGTCCCGGAGTCATGACAGCTTCATTCTTTCTCTATTCTTCCATTCTGCAGTATTTATTAGTCCAGTCCCTAACTTTATGCTCTCTATTTTTTCACATTATAGTAGCTTCATCCTGTCTGTTTCTATTTAGCTGTGACATCATCCAGATGAGCTATCAGCTAGGCAGCTCCCATTAACATCTTAGATTATAGATGACAGAATTGGGCCTTTCATTTAGTGATTGGTCAAGTGACTGGTGTTTCTCAAATAGAAATAGATATGGGCTCAGCTTTCACTATGGCTAACTGGATGTGCTCTCTTTTGCCCCCATTGACATGGAAACTGGCTTAGAGTTCATCTATTCAGCTGTTTCTGTTTCCTTGGAGGGGTCTGGAGACAGGCCTTCTGCAGTTGTTATGTTTTACCCTGATTAGTACTTTGCTGCTTTAAAAGCTGTTATGCATTCAGCAGGCTAAACTGAATGTAATTGTTTTTTAAAAATGCATGTATTTAAAAATAAATACAATTACAATTAGTTTGTATCTATAAATAAATATAAAGTGAAGTTATTTTTTATGGGGATGCCAGTCTGTTGCATTTTTATTTTTGGGGTTAGTTTCCCAAATGTTTCGGCACAGTGCTCTAATTGATTGGTGACGTTTCCTTGGTGCACCATGCCAATTAACTGCTGCAGACCACCTTTCTTCAACTGTGCATGGATTAAGAGGGGAAGTGGAAAAACGACTTGACATGCCCTACATGAACAGAACTACACTGCTAGACCAAATATCAGAAAAATCAAAATGAACTCCCATTAAAAATAGAAAACTATCCAAATCATAAAGGACCACTGCTGCAAAAACAGGTCCTATTGTTTGTTCTAAGGTCTTATTTTGGGTCTTTTCATATCTTAAAATAATAGAGCTGCGAACATTCTGCTTCCCGTGAAAATAAACATAGGTTCAAGTAGTTTTCATTGGAACCCTAGAAGAGAGAAGTTCTGGTTAATCCCCTCACATTGTTGTCTGATCACTGTTGCACGATGACAGTCAACAAACACTATTTTTATTTCTCACAAAAAACTGGGACAGATACATTTCCCAACACATAACAAGCCCAACATGGATTTGTAGTTTTAAAGTCAAGTCTGATTTTACTAGCACCTGCTTGGTGTAATACACTGGTTGTTTTATAGTCTGCAGGCATCATAAGGAAAAGGGGAAAGATTGGCCTTGTTTGTGTGGAACAACTCTGTGCATGCAGGGTTTTCACCAGGTGCTCTGGTTTTAACTATACAGTGTCGTTTAAAAGCATTATGCAATACTTAGTGCTTTGACAGGCAAACAGTGCAATTCGATCCATACTGCTGTCATGCGTCCTCATTAATCTTTTAGTAAAATCTTATTTCCCTTGAACAGACCCATGCTTCATGCTGGGCTCCTGCAGTTTTATGTGCTTCCTGGGGCTTAATATTGACTCAGGAGTTCTCAGAATGACAAAATATCTTCACAGATTTTTTCTCCTGTTTCACACAACAGATTTACACAACAGTGAAGTTATATAACAGCCAGACAACTATTGGTGGAGTAATCTGTATATTTTAAATCCCTCCAGCAGATGCAGCTGCCATGGAGCCTCAGCATCACTTTTATCCACATTGTTTACTATTTAACACAGTTGTCAGATTTACACAGAGTCCTGTAGCTAGGACTACAGCCTTCAAAAAAAGGCATATAAACATTAAAATTCACAGAAACGTAGCAAACGGCTGAATCTCTCTGTTATAAAACCTGAAACATGAAAGTGAGGACATTTGCATGTGTCACACAGAGTAGGTCACAAAGTAATGCACTTTTGTTAAACCCTGTGAGGCGTGCTTTGCCTATTGTCACACAAAGGATTGTGGCCAATAGTTGCAGCGGTGGGCTGGCTTTTGGGATATCATGAATTTTTAAGTTGTGTTTGCTGTGTTCATTTGGGAGGTTAAATAACGGTGTACGAATACGTTTTAAAGTGTCATTGTCCAACTTTGTGATTGTTTGTGTTACATTGTGTTACCGTGTGTGCTTTTTGGGGAGTTCAAGGCTGCAATCAATACAAAATGTCTGAATAATGCACTCATTAAGACAAAAAACAAAAGTTGATTTGTTAGCTTTGACATGTCGCAATTGTCCCTAAATGGAACTGTCCCAGAAAATGGAGTAGGGTGCAACTGTTGCCTGTTTTTTAAATGAATATTGTAAAACCTCCATCATGTATCACAGCACTAAAACAGCACTGGTGAACATCACTGGTTATATTTTAGTGGCCTCAGATAATGGACTTGTGTGTATAGTTGTGGTATTAGATCAGTTCTGTGACTTTCAGCTCCATGTAATTTTGGTTTTAATTAGAAGTATTTTTTAATTCATCAGACCAACTTAAAGATTGTGTTTTAGTCCACCTTAATAACTCAATGCTAAATCGCTGAACATACTCAGAAACCTATAGTCTACGCAGGGCACAGTGTGGTTGTCCTTTCTATGCAGAATCATTTTTCCTTTGTTTTTATAACTGATGAGACACATTTGGAAAAAAATGCAACAGAACTTAGTCATCACAAAAGAATGATACTGTTCTGAATGTCTGAATGTCAACAAGCCTTTGAAAAATGTTTCCAGGATGTACTACAAATATTTTGCCGTTGTGTTCAACATTAGCAGATTAAGTTTGTGTTTCTTGGATCAATCTGAAAAATCCAACGTTCCCACAAAACCTCTGACAGCAAAGAGCTTTGAGAGAAATGTTTGCTTCTCTACAGTTTTACAGTCAGACTGAAGTTTCAACAGTTTTAACACATTTTTTTGTTTCTACCTGTCTCTATGTGTGTTTATTATACCTCAAAATAGATGCACATTTAATAAAAGGAAGATAACATTTTGTATTGAATTTTATGCTCAGTTCATAGACAGAGGGAGTTTTTTTAAATTTCAAGCATAAAAAATAGGACTGTTTATTAGGCACTACTTTTACAAAAATTACATCTAAATAATAATTGGTATCAAACAAGCAAATGTGATTGATAGCTAAACCATTTTAAATCAAGTGAGATATAGAAAATATTATCTATTTGATTTAACAAGGAAAGACCAGCTGAGATTAGAAACCTCTTTTACAAGGGTGTCCCAACCAAGAGGCAGCAAGAAAAAGATAGCAAAAGAGTGGTTCATGTTATCCTGAGCTACCTCTATAGTCATATTGCTATAAGCTGGAGGACACAGGGATCATTTTTTAAAATCATATTCTATATTTGTTAGTTCAACTTTGTGTCCTTTCTGCTTTTTCTCATCGCAGTAGCTTCATTGGTCTGGTCCTGTTTGGCCACCTGGGACACCATCCTGGAGAGAAATTTCAGCCAGAGTCCTGCCATCAACCCATTCAATTAGAGATGATAGAGTTGGGGCTGTTTATCAGTGCTTAGTCAAGTTTCTGTCCTAAACATTGTTATGGGTTCAGTTTTTACTTCGACTAAATCTCTTGGCTCTCTTCTGAACTCGTCTGCTAAACTGTTTCCTTCCTAGAGAGACCCGCAAATGGAGCTGGTTTAGCTTCTATAAAAATGTATTGTTGAGCCGCGCTTCTATATTCCTTTTGTGTGTTTGCTTCTGTGTCATTGAACCCACAGTTGGCCTTGCCTGTGATGTGGCTACAGCCCCTTCTCTGCTGCACTTCTCCAGACAGCTTGTTAAGTAAGTGAATAGTTCTGTCTGAAATTAATGAAAATATATTTTTTAAAAGATTATGGAGTCAGTTAAGTGGCTATAATGTTTGGTTTATTGGGTTATTCTGTGACTGTGTTAAACCGTTTGGCTGATATCTAAGCACAGATTCCAATATCTGTGCAGCGTGTGAACTACAGATCTGATATATGTGACGGTTCTGCTGCTGAAGCTCATCAACAATAAAAATAGCCAACAGAACATTAGTAAGAAGTTCATCATCCATTCTTTGCCCAACTTGTGTATTAACTGTCATGGTTGCTAGGCGACAGAGCGTACGTCAAGTGAGGGGCGGTGAAAGCCAGAGAAGGCTGGACCTGTTTGAAGCTACAGAAAAAACTCTTCAGTCCTCCTTATTTTCACAGTCCACGAAGGACCCAGTCCAGGTAGAACCAAGTCCTCAGAAGACGCAGCTCCTGAAATCGAACACAGCATACATGTGATTTTTGGAAACTCTGAATTGTTGTTTGACATCTCCATTGTCCCTACATGCATGTTTGGTGTGAAGGATTGCGGGTCGATGCAATCAGCTGGTTTTCCTTGGATAGGAAACTTTGAAATAATCTGACTATTATTGTCACACCAAGCATGCATGAAGCGACGGTGGAGAGGAAAACCTCCATCAGAACCAGGCTCAGTGTGAGCGGCCATCTGCTGAGGAAAGCTGGGGTTCAAGGAGACAGAAACAGGCATACAGAAAGAAGCAGAGGTATAAAAGCTAACTGTTAGCTAGCTCCACAGGTGCTGCGTCCAGGAAAGACACAGCCAGGCAGATGAGCTCCAAGCCACCTCCCATGTCAGAGGATGAAAGAGAGCACATCCAGTTAGTCACAGTTAGAAAAACGGGGCTACACTGAAAAACAGGCCAAGCTCCAACATCTATAAAGGTGTTGATTGCAGCTGATATTTCTCTCCAGGATGGTGTCAGGGCCACATGGGAACAGACTGAAATATCTCCTGGTACCTTTTAGTAAATGTGTTTTAATAGGTAAAAGTTTACATGTAGGTTAGCAGTCTGGGAGAAACTCTGCTAATTGTTTATTTCAAAATCAAAACTTAAAGTTGTTTGGATTTAACTCCGCGGATTAACAACTCTTTGGAAAAACGAACTCTCTGATACCTGAATTAAACTAAAGAAGTGTTGAAATACTTTTAACATAAAACACAGACATTGGAAATTACCATATTTAATTTTGCAGTGTATAGCTATTTTTTTCCATTCTTCAGTTTTCTTCTCTTATGCTCATGTAGGCCTAGAAATACTCAAATTCTGATAGTTTCAAAGGTTTCCTTCACTGAAACCCTGATATGAGTGAAATTGTTTATTTATTTATTTTTTTGTTTCATTTTTTAAAACTAGGTAGCAGAGAAATAAAGAGATTAGGTTTGATGGTCACTTTTTTCATGGGCCAAAAAAGTAAAAAATCATCTACAGTTTAACATTCTTTTCAAACATAAAAGTTTCAGTCTATATTTTGCATTGCCAGACATTTTTAATCCGAGATGTCCTGACACTACCGTCATAAACTGACCTATATCTATAAAATATTTGAACAAGAATGAAACCCATGTCTAGTCCTTTAATAACGGGATGTTAAAATGAAAAAAGAAACAGTGAAACAACAGAAAATATCAAAACAAAGACTGGAGGAGTGGTTGTTTTTGGACCAATAATAGAAATCCTGAGTTTCACCACCTCAATATGTTTGCTTTCAACAAAAATATCAATTCCTCAGTTTTAAGTCCAAGTCTTAATCTGATCCTTAATTCAGGTCATGTGAAATTTAGTGAGGGCTAGTTTGATTTATTAGTAGAGTCAGGGTTCACTGTTTGCATCTAACAGTGTAGTGGAAAACAACTAAAGGAGTTTTTAGGTCTGAATATTGACTAATATAATTTCTGCAGAAGCTAAGTCTCTTTAGGAAAAATTTATTTAATATTTGACATCACCAGTTAATTGGGCAATGCTTAATTCAAGCTGATTTCTTAATGCAGCTTGAATACTTTGATTTGGTCTTCAAAATATGAAACATATCTTTTTTTCTTTCTCACTGTAAACATCTGAGAAACAAAATAAAAAAACTCATTTCTTAGATCTTTTATTTTACCATGGCTATTTGTTGAAAACAGATAGCTTTAGAAGACTGTCCATGCTTATCCCTGTTATTTAGATTTTTTGGATGGAGAAACTTCCAGAAGTACATAGCCCTTTTATTTTTTATTTTTTTGCAAATGCGTCCCTGAAATTCTGTCTGGAGAGAGATTTTCAAAGGTCATTTGGCAAAAACTAGAAAATTCCTGTGTTAGAAAAAAGATTGAATTAGTGAATAAATTGGGTTAAAATATTTGGTTTGCCTCGTCCTTTTTGTCCAATAACCAGCTTCCATGTTACCAATGGAACACAAACTCAGGTTATGCCTTTACTTTATAAAATGACTTCTATAATACTTAAATACATCATGTCGTAGTTTTTAAATTAGTTACTCTCTTTTTCTCAAGGATGAAATTTGAGCAGGAAGATTTAAAGTTATCAGGTTGAAACTAGAATAAATGCTAAAATTGCCTTATATCTCTTCTTTCCGTCTGTCTGCTTCTTTCTCCTTGAACCCCAGTCGGCCTCGGCAGATGGCCGCTCACACTAAGACTGGTTCTGTTGGAGGTTTCTTCCTGTTAAAAGGGAGTTTTTCCTCTCCATTGTTGCTACATGCATGCTTGATGGGATTGCTGTCAAGTCAAGGATTCAAAGCAATCAGCTAGTTTTCCTTAGATAGAAAACTTTTAACTAATCCGACTGTGTGATTTGAATGAATTGTCCTTGTGAAGAGCCTTGAGATGACATGTGTTGTGATTTGGCGCTATATAAATAAACTGAATTGAATCAGTTCCAGCTGCACTCCTGCCATATAAATCTGCCTCAGACCAGAAGCTGACGCAAGATTATTTCGAGCTTAATGGTGAGTCTAGCCCAGCGTACCCTCTGTCTGCCTTCCTGTTTTGACCTGTTTGCCTTTGAGACCCTGATTTTGCCTGAGCCTCTGTCGGACCTGTTTTTCTGCCCCTCTGATTACGTCTCTGGATTCTGCCTTAGTCTCAGTCATCTGATCTCCTGGTTCTGACCCCTGCTCTGAATATGGCTCTGAATTTGGATCATGGCTTGGATTCTATTTGGACCTCTGACTCCCTGGCTTCGACTCTGTTTCTGTCCGCAAGTGTGAGTGAAGTTATACCCCTCAAGGGTAAAAACCAACTTACTAACCTGCAGTGTTCCAGCTCTGGTCACACATGACATTAACATCTTCCAACAACCGGGTTCTCATCTGCTTCTCTTGGCCTGCCTTCAAGCCATCCAAGGTTAGTCATCCTCGCTTTCTCTTTGAAAATATATTCTGTTTTCCTGTGCTGGACTCTCACTGTCAGTTTCCCCTCAAAAATTCTGGTTGTCTGCTGCACAACAATAGTGCTGCCAATTGTGTTAAGAAGGAAGCCAGGGTGTAGCATTTAGTCCTCACTGGATATAAATACCTTTATAATATTGGCCTTAATATTTGTAATGAATCTTACTTTGATATTTTCTGTTGACATTGGTCTCTCTCTCCAGGAACTTAAATGCAAGTATAGATGTTCTATTATTATTTTTCTGAAACTTTCTTCAAATTTAAATCAACTTACTAAATTTTGCAAAAAGTTTTTTGACATGGCACATTGGCAGGTCAATTTTGGAAGGATATACTCTAATAAAAACAATGATTAGGAGAAACTGAAGGAAAAGGGGAGACAGCAACGTAATGTAAACTGACGAACAACCAATGAAGAAACCGAAAATCCCAATTAGATATGACAGGGATAACCAGAAAAGAGTTGAGTGCAGTCAACTGAAACACTAACAGGTGATAATGGCCGTGTTTTCACTTTTGCTGCCTGAAGCAACAAAACATTTTTTCTTTCTACTTTGATATACAGTAAGAGTCATTCAGTGAGTTCGAAATTCCAACATGACTCAAAAACACTTCTACAGCGGAGAGTAAACAGAAAGTTTAAGCTTCAAATCCATCAACAGGAGTTAATATAGACTTTGATCCTCCTTCAGCAGGAACTCCTTTTTTACTTTGCTAGCGTTTTGTAGATTGTAATTTATATATCAACACTCCACTGAGTTCATATTGCAAACTTACTCAAAAATCAGGAAAGCTGGCTCTTAAGTTTCTCATAAACATTGTTGTCAGATTCTAAAGCTTTTGACAGAGTTAACCACCTGAAGTTGTTTCTTATTCATTGGACCAGTTGAAATCATATTCATAATTGTACTTTTTTATTTTTTCTCTTTTAGCACACTTTACTAGGAAGTTTACAGCGGGTAAATCTTCTTACCAGTTATTTGTTTTCCTTGACTCATCTATGTTGTATCTGCAAACCTGCAATGGGGGTCAAAGCCTGGTTCACACAATAGTATATGTGTTTAAAGAGATATAGCTTCAGTTTTCTGTTCATGCAGTTATCACCAGATTTCAGTTTCACTTTGTTTTATCAAGCATTTTTTTGCACATCATTATGCCTAGTATGCAGTGGTTAGCTCTGTTGACTTGCAGCAAGAAGGTTCTGGGTTCGGTCCCGGTTCGATTCTTTCTGCATGGAGTTTGCATTATCTCCCCGTGCATGCGTGGGTTCTCTCCGGCTTCGTCCCACAGTCCAAAAACTTGACTGTTAGGTTAATTGACATCTCTCAAATGTCCCCAGGTGTAAGTGTGTGTGTGCAGGGTTGTATGTCTTTGTATGTCAGATGTGTTGCCCTACGACAGACTGGGTGTACCCCGCTTTATGCCCATAGTCTGTATTGCAAGGATTCCCATAGTGTGGTGCGCGTATTGAAAAATGTTATGGTGGTGTGGTAATTACACAGACTTCTTTCCTCTAACAATATAAAGGACTTAATAAGCATTTAATTTGAATTGAATTTTTGTTCGTGCTCTAACAGTAACATGGAAATGGCTGTTATGCATGCCTAAATAACAGGTGTTATGAGTGACGTGGGATGCAAGTCGCAGCAGGCTTGTGCTTCTTGGCATAACACCGGTTCTCTCTCTCTGTGTTATTATACTCTATGCCTCTCTATCAATGTGCTCTCTCTTGTATCGGATATGAATCAAATTCAAATTAGAATTTCTATTTTGTGGTGTAAATTGTGAGTCAGACATAGAATAAGAAAGAGGCACATGAGACAAACAAAGTGAAAATATACATACAGGAAGTTTATCAGAGTTTAGTCTGTAAATCAGGGTTTTCTTTGGAGGTTTGATCCGAGTGTCTCTTTCTTTCCCTTGCTGCATCTGAAAATCCCCAGGATCCTGTTGAGGATGTTGGGTGTAATTTTGTTGTAATTTAATCTAATTTGATTTCCATGATGTGTTATGATGTCGGGGTTGTTTTATTTTAACTGCAATTTTTCAATGAAGTTGTTATGATGAGTGTTCTGATTAAACATGCCACCTTTTAATATGGGTAGAAAAAAGCTGTAATTTAGAGGGTGGATTGGGGACCTGTTCTATTAACGGGTTTGTGACCCAACTTTGGGATTGCTAATCAGCAAGTTTGGGTCTTAAGATCCTCTGCAAAAAAATTGACAAAAGAAAAAATAAATAATTATAATTATGTTTATTATTTATATATTATTTATTTGGTTCAAGGTATAAAAGCATCACTTAAAAATTAATTAAACCAAATACAATGGTTATTGATGCTGTTTGTTGCTACTACAGTATTATACCTAAGGTGATAGAGTTCATAAGAAATATTTGTATTTCAACCTATAATTTGGGTCACAAGTCTATTTTTCTACTATTTTGTGGGTCAGAAATCAAAAAGGTCTGCTCTATGTCATCAAATAGTGTTGTGTTTTCATCAGTAGACCGTTTTTTAAGGACTGCCAGGGGCATGGGTTGCCTCTCTGTAGAATGAGATTGGCTCAGTGGGTAATCTTTATTCATCTCTATAATTCTGAATGAAGCTTATATAAGTGCGCATGTGCAGCTGATGTTTTTCCGCTTTGATAGGCAAGATGCTGTTAGGATATTCCAAATGGCACGTTTAAATGACACATTTTTGGTCTTTTATCCTTGGTCTTTTTTTCAAACTCAAAACCTAGATAAAGGCTATGATTCACAGCCAGTAAAGTTGCTTATAAGTAATTTGTTAGGAATGCCTTTTGTGATGTCTGCCTGTCTGGACATGTTTTGCTTAGAGCTACATAACTGTGTTTTGATGCCATAGCTGATCAGTGGCATCACAAAACCATTGTATGAAGCTATGAATAACTTTCTGATGTAAAAATAATAGTTTGAACAGCTGAGTTTTTAAAGGAAACTTGGGGTTTCACTCATCAACATACTAGATCAAAATAATGTTAATATAGTTAGTTACCTTCCAATTCAATTTTGTACTGTTTAAAGAGACTTGTAAGTTTTTAATGAAATACCCTGGATGAGAACACTGACATCTCAGTAATTCAGCGCCGATGCATATAGCCTATTTAACCTGAATGTACTTTGTGT
>JAUZNJ010082077.1:0-23814 GCA_034780135.1 Jordanella pulchra | reverse complement strand
TTTACTGAAGAGCTGAAACTTGGTTAAAGATCAGGCACATTTTAATGCAACTATACTTTATAGATTTAGTCTATTTTCATTTGCATATAAATGAAATTCATTTAGTTATGCCTAAACTAGAAGGGAATGGTAAAGTATTTTGGACTTTCTCAGCCAAAAACTTCAATCCAGTAGAGAATCTATGAGCTAAAGATAAGGGATGCATTTAGAGGAACCAGCCAATCTAACATGGATATTTTTGGAATAACCTGTTACACTGTTTTATTTACTGTTATGTGTAAGAATTAACCTTCTTAAAACTTCTAACCACTAAATCTGGTCATAAATCATTTTAGGTTGAACTGTATTCAGAAAATTCATAATCAGGATATAAGTATTGCTTATTCACAATGACCCTGTAAAAAAAAAAAAAAAAAAAAGAACCATAAATTGAACCTAACTTATCAACATGTCTATCTGTAGCTGAAGCTTTGATACTCTTGAAAGCCTTTTTAAAAAATGTCTCCCTCATCCTTTGGGTGCATTAGGAAGCCGTGTCTCAGGGATTCGACAGAGAGTACGAACTTTTTGGGTCTCCAGAGAGCTACTTTCAGCAGCTGCCTGCGATGCTGCACCAGAAGAGGCAGAAGCTGGCCTCGTGTCTGCAGAGCGTGGGCCTGCAGCCTATTATGCCAGAGGGAGGATACTTTATGATCACAGATATTTCCTCTATCAGTGAGTGATGAGTCAGCATCAAAACTGGATGCTCTGCATACTGCGTGCGTTTGTCGTAAAGTTTACCTGAGCTTTTTGTTTTATTAGAGGTGGATCTAAATGATGAGAGCACCAAGGATGAAAGCTATGATTTTAGATTTGTCAAATGGTTGATTAAAGAAAAGGTAAAACCAAGCATATATTATTTAGAGAATTCAAGTCTTCTGGGGCTTTTTTGACTTATTTGGCAACATTTTGTTTTTATCAAGGGCTTAGCGACAATCCCAGTCTCTGCTTTCTTCAGTCCAGAACACAGCAAGGAGTTTGACAAATACATCCGCTTCTGTTTTGTTAAGGTAAAAAAAGCAGCTCTGATCCAAGCTGACGATTTTTTTTTCTCATATGGTCAGTCTCTCTCCATTAGAGACTGATATTTCTTTTCTTTTTATGTTTTGTTAACAGGAAAACTCCACACTGGAAGCAGCAGAGGAGATCTTAAGAAAGTGGAGTCAGAAAGAGTAAATTGAGACTCCTGCTATGTAGTTATTGTAAGTCAAATTAGAAAGCATCCTAAGAAAAATCTTCAGTTTTTTGTTTCACCTCAGACAAACGTTAGATTATCCACTGATCTGGCCTAAAAATATACAGAAAGTTTAATAAAGCTTTGAGCAAACATGTAGTCCTGTAACCTGTTGTTGGTTGTTATAAAACAGTTTGACAGATAATATTATCTTTATCCTCACAGTTTTATTTAAAAACATGTCCTTTAGTATTGTTAATTTCTTGCCAGACATAAAGTGTTGAAATGTAGCTATGTGAAAAGATGGAGCTAAAGAAACTTGACGTTTTTGAGCAAAAGAAAATAAAAAAGCTGTTTTTGTGTGGAATTTTGTATACATTGCACAACTTGTTTAGGAGTCTAGATTTTTAAAAATGTACCAAATCGAAATAAAGTTGTCTATGACATCTTAAAAATTCACCAGATGTGATGTAATATGTCTGTTATATAAAGTATAGCCCTTTTGGCCTTCACTTCAATTTAATTAGGTTTAGTACATGGAAACCCATTTCCACTACTCTGATGAAAAACAAAAAAACAAAAACATAGCTATCCCATAATAATGACTCAGCTATCTCGCCCAGACAGCTGCAGCTGTAAAGACACTGTTTGAGTGATCAATGCGACTAAAGAACGAAGCATGGAAGAGTTTCTCTATGTTGTCGAAACATTTGTCCTTTAATCCTGGAAAAATTCCTCCGGTGATAGAAGGAAAACTTCATCATTTCAAATAAAGTATTTCACTAAAATATTAGGCAAATGTTTGTTTTGTTTTTTTTAAATAAAAAAGCCAATGTCTGAAGTCATAAAGTTGGGTATTTCGAGTGTGTTTGTAAGGAAGCACGATCAAACATTTTAACTTGAGGAGGAGATGGGATTAGTAAAATGCACAAAAAGCATGTTAAGAATTAAAATAATAAATGTTGAGGCAACTTTTAAAATTTAAACATAAGATACACAAGTATTGCTTTATTGCAACAAACAGCTGTGCTTAACAACAGACCAGGAAAGAAACAAAAAAATGGACACACACGTTATTACAGAGAAGTCATTTGTACATAATTATGTAATGCCTATGTTATAATTATGAGATAATATATCATTAGTATAAGATACTTAAGTAATAATCATGAGATTTTCTTCAGAGTGACGGACATGGGCTTCCATACCCTTGAGGACTAGCTGTTAAGCGACTTATTTTTTTTTTCTTTAAATGCGGAAGTGACCCGGAAGTAAATAAATCCACGTGTTGGTGTCTGGAAAAATGTCGACCGACAGTGCAGAGGCAAAACCTAAACCTGCGTCCTCTCAGGTGCTGCTCTGGTATAATATAACGCACCGATGTGTGTTTTTTTGTGTATTATTTTCTATCTTAATAGATATATTCTTTATTTCAGTTCGGGGATCAGATTCCTTGGAAGAAAAGGAAAGCAGAATGTAAGTAAAAGCTAACTAAGCTAACAGCTGCTTTTCCACGAACACCACAGGTTCTAATAGTCTTGGAGCAAAACAATGGACTATTTATACGTATTAATGACTAAACCGTTGGGTAATTGGGATTACTACGGATGTTATGATCGACGCAATGAAATATTGCGAGTTAAAATGTTATATAAAACCCAGCAAGCTAATGTCCCTTAAACAACATTCTCAGACACATTTAAACCCACAGATGAATAACAGCATTGTGTGAGCTCAAAGCTGTTTGAGGACATTTATTTCTAAATGTTAGGAGCTAATTTGGACACAATGAGGTAAAACTGTACAACTTTGAACTAAAGCTTTTGAAGTTACATCAATATCACCATTTACTCACTTAGTTAAAATCCTGAAAAAAGGACTCTCTCTTTGGTCTGCTTCAGAAAGTTAATCTCTATTAAAATAGTTTTTTTTTTCTTTAGGCCAGTAGCAATTCTTCTAGTTCTTATTCTTATTATTAACGCAATAATCAGCATTTGCAGACTGAAAATCTTCCATGTAAGAGATTTCTTTTAAAAATAAAGCTTATTTAGTAACATCCTCTCTAAATGAAAAACCTTTTCCCCCGCAATCATTATTTGAGGAGACGTTTTCTTGCCTTTTCTGTCAACTTTTTTGATAGAACGTTAAAGGGAAAAATCAGCCATGCACCAAAGATTATTTAATGTAACTGTCAGAAATGAATGTACCTCCTTTGCAAGACCCCTGCTTGACGATTCTTTTTTAATTCACAACAGTCTGCAAATAAAAGAAGCTTAGTAAGCTAAGAAGTTTGGTTTGATTTCCCTGTGGCATTAACAACATTTTTTTTCTAAATGAGTTGTTTTAAAATACAGTTTTCTGCCTTAAACTGTTTTTTTCTCAACTCTTCATCAGTTCAGATTGTTGTAAAAGAAATGGCATTCAGTTTTAGCATAAATAGCTGTTAAATGATGTTAATGTAAAATTTGTATTAAATAAAATGTTATTCTCATTTTAGCTAGAAGCAAATCTGGTCAAGAATTTATCACTTTTTCAATCAAAGTATAAATTAAAATATCAAAACATTGATACTGGTATTTTTACCTAATTATGTGTGAAAGGCTATTAGAAAAGTGAATCTGAAGATCAAAGTCAGCGTTCATATAACTGGTCATAAGTGTATGTTTTTTACAGTAAAGGAGAAACGTAAGCAGTGGAAAAAGGCTAAACTCATCAAACAGTTGGAGAAGCAGAAACAGCGAGAAGATGCAGAGAGCGCCAAACAGGAGGAAAGCCAGAGTAAGAAAGGTAACACTTGTCTTGTACTGATTGTATGCTGGAGTTGTTGTTAGCTCAGGTAGCTGTAAGCTAAGATGGGTGCATGTCTTCAGGTCGAGCTTACACAGTGAGTGTGGCCCTGCCGGGCTCCGTCCTGGACAACGCTCAGTCTCCTGAGCTCAGAACGTACCTGGCGGGACAGATCGCTCGAGCCTGCGTCGTCTTCAACGTGGATGAAATAGTTGTGTTCGACGAGCAAGGGGAAGATGTCAAGTAAGTGGTGAGGGAAAAACAGGAGGCTAAATATTTAAACAGAATTCTGAGTGATTATTATTATTTTTTAATTTGTTTGCTGGCTTTTTTCCAGGAGCGTCGAGGGAGAATTTAAAGGTGTGGGAAAGAGAGGCCATGCGTGTATCCAGCTCGCCAGAATACTTCAGTACATGGAGTGTCCGCAGTAAGCATTAAACTATCAGATCATCATCTTTCCACTTGTCACTGTCCACCATTTCAGTTTGCCACACTGAGCTTCTGCTCTCCACCAGGTATCTGCGCAAGTGGTTTTTCCCGATGCACAAAGACTTACAATATGCAGGTAATTTTAGAGCAGTGATCATTTTTACTGCTATATACTCAGCTTTATTACTCACCGACAACACAGTGGCAGAGTGTTTGCTGCTACTCTTAAACAGCACTTTTATTTTTTTTGCTACAGAAATGAGATATACAAAAAAGTCCCTTTTTAAAATGTTACAATAGTTATAAAAATCATGTTGACTAGCACCAAACAAGGTTAAAATGGATCAACTAAACATACCACTACTCCAACTTAGTTTTTCCTTGTTTTTGTTTTAAACTTCCTCATAGTTTAAAAACTTCTGTAGCAGCTGCATGATAAAATGTATTAGATTTCCATTTGAAATTAGCTAGGTTCCTCAATAACACCACTAGCTGCAAACATTTAGTTTGTTTTTTAATTGTTTGTTTTGTAACACTGTTTTTCAAGCATTTTCACTGCTTTAATTATGCTGCCCATTCGCATCCCATTTTTGGCATGGCCAAAAATGGGAATATTGAAATAAAAGCCTTTTTTTGAAAATAATATACTTATCTGTTTTTTTTTAATTATTTAAATTTATTAAATTTAAAGGAGAAAAAAAATCAATTATGCAGATCTGATAGGAAAATAAATGAAGATAAGTTATTTTATTTTAAGTAATGGATGAAAGAAGGTATAATATAAGGATAAATGGACTGATAAAATGGAAATCCTAATAGTTTCCCACACCTGTATAGAATAATGTCTAGAATGTAAAATAAACGTCTTATTTTATCAGATTTTATCAACCCTTTCTTTCTGTTATACTAGTGATGAAATCTGTTCTAAAAGCCTTTTTTTTTGTCGCATACAAGTAAAAGTTTTAATCTCATTAGTGAAAGGAAAACATATGTTCATGTTAGTCTGTTTTATTATCTGCCAGGTTTGCTCAATCCTCTAGACAGTCCTCATCACATGAGGATAGACGAAGAGTCTGAATACCGGGAAGGAAGGGTCCTCAACAAGCCGCCCAAACAAGGAAAGGGCTCAGTGGTAAACTGTGGAATGAGGAAGGTGACTATGGCACCTCTATTTTTAGTCTGTTTTGAACTCTTGAGGTCAAACAGAATTGATCGTGTTAAAATCCCCCCACCAGGACGTCCGGATAGACAAACAACTGCAGGCGGATCTACGAGTTACAGTGAAGCTCAATAAGACACAGATTCAAGGTAGATTTTCCCTCTTGGAGTCTGCTGTGCATAATTTATCCACAGCAGGAAAAGGTATCCTTGAGAATGTGTGTTTCTGTGTGTGTCCAGAAAGCAGACTTTATAAAGGCGTCGTCGTGGCTCCTCATGTGCCCAGAACAGAGGCTGGTCTTTACTGGGGGTACACAGTCCGCCTGGCGTCATGTCTGAGTATGTGTCTCGTTTTTTGCCTCGTCATGCAACTCCAAAATTTTAGGGAAAAAAAACTAACCGCTGGTTATTTCTGCCGATGCAGGTACAGTTTTCACAGAGAGTCCGTTTAAAGAAGGGTACGACGTGACCGTGGGCACCTCAGAGAGAGGCAGCAGTGTGGACCAAGTCACGCTGTCACCGTTCAAGTAGGTTAAAAGCTCATTAAATGATTAGGTCAGTGTGTCAGGCTGCCAAGTGCTTTACATGCAAACTGAGACATCAAGCATCTGCAGAGCTTTTAGCCAAGGTTGTTGCTACCAGTTAAATTTGTCTGCTCCTTAGGCACCTTTTGGTGGTTTTTGGAGGTCTCCAGGGTCTGGAAGCCAGCCTGGATGCAGACCAAAACCTAGATGTGACCGATCCCAGCATCTTATTTGATCTGTACCTTAATACGTGTCCCAGTCAGGGCAGCAGGACCATCAGAACTGAGGTAAGACATCATCATTTGTCCGGATAAAGCAGAACCAGCTGTGCTGGGTTTATAACATCAAAGTTTTGCTCACTGTGCTAATTCATTAACTCCTTTTGTTGATAGGAGGCGATTCTGATCTCCATGGCGGCGCTGAGACCCAAGATCATGGCTGCTTTTTCTGATATAAACAGTAGTTAATGAAAAAGTCAGTGAACTGTTTAATCATCTGACTTAGTGTGACATATAAATGTTAGAGAAGGATTTTCTGTCAAATATTTTTGTCCTTTTTATACATTCTCCCTTTTTAATGTCTGAACTCATTGTACATATTCAAATACAAATGAACCTGCTGGATCTGTCGTGTCATCTCTCTGTCCGTATTAAAATAAAATAAAAACTTTTTTCTTTTACATGTACCTAAAATATCGGTTTTACAGGTGACCCATTAGCTTCTCGCTGTGCCTTGCTCAAGCTCTCATAGCTTTTATACATTATTTTAATGCTGAAACGGCTGATTATATATAATTTTTTTGCTTCAAACAAAAAAAAGTGCATAATGGTGTAGAAGAAAGGATTTTAAGAAGTTCTTGAATAACTTGAAAAGTGTCTTTAATTCGCATTCAGTTCTCCAACCCTAAGTCAACAAGTCCTTTTGTAGTTGAATGGAAATTAATGGAAATATAGAGATGTAGTAAATACTCAGAAAATCCAAGAGAAAAACGTGTTGAAGGCTCTAAAAAACAGAAGGAGAGATTCACCCTTCAGCAGTTTATTCTTGGCATGAGTTGATTACTAAGGAACAAATATTTTATTTGGGTTCAGACTAAAGATGATTGAATGTAAATGCACATCACACCTTCTTGAATCAAAGATTTGTTTTCAGGTTGAAGTTAAACTGTTATTTGGAGGTGATCTGTAAAGGCAGCCATGTGTCAAAAAAAAGAGGGAACTTAAAATTAGATCCAGGCAGGAGAAGCTAGTATATTGCTCACCAAATCCTTTTATTATGGATATAATCTCCTTTGTACAAACATAATTTACAGTAGTTTGAAACGCTGCTCTTTAACAGCTACATAAATGACATTTCTCTCCTCTGCTTTAGATTTTGCACTTATTCATTCCTCAGATTGGATATTAACAGTTTTTTTTTTTTTTTGTAGAAATTGCAGGCATTGGATTTTTTTGATAAGACACCAGACAAAAATGAATCATCTCATAAATGATTTCCAGCAGTGAAGGGCTGGATTTCCAATATGAAAGGCAATACGGTCAGAAAATGCATTCCTTCAGCTAAACCTTGCGATTTGTTAAATCTGTAAAAAGCACTTGCATAAATCTTGACGAGTTGTATTCAGTTTGCAGCTCTGATGCAAGCGCTCCTAATCTCAGCAGATGTGCCCGGGCTTCCAGTGTGGGAATTATTAAAACTCATACATCACTCATACTCATACATACATCAAGCTGATTAGCTGTAAAAAAAGAAACTGCAATGCTATTCAGTTCTAAAATGCTTCAGTGAATCACAGAACCTTCAAAAGACCCAACTATGATCGGCCTGTAAAATAAAAAAATGTTTAAAGCAGCTATTCTAGAATATAAACTGTAGTGTATTGATAGCTACCAAAATTATAATTTAAGTCACTTGTTAAAATAATCCAACATGGAAAAACAAAGAAAACATTTCAGTACATAATACAAATATAGAGAAGAAACCTTCAGATAAAGTCTTTTCTATTCAAAAGACTTATTCAGCATCCACTGTGTGCCGTAGAGATGAAGTGAGGATGTTTACACACATCATGGGCATGAATTAGTTGGGCTTTTATTATTTGACTGTTTTTTTCGAAGTTGGAATGAGTTTTACTTGGAATGGGTCTTGATTCAGTTCCGATTCTCTACATTTGGAATCAGTTCATTTCAATCTGATCCGATTTCCAATCGGATTGTCATTGTTATAAAAGTATCATTTTAGCTGGTGTTACATGGCTGAGTACGAAAAAATTTGTTATTAGCTTAACATTCAAAAGCAAATGAATGAGGTAATAGTAGCTAATCAGGTCTGTAAGGACAGTGGAAAATTCATCTCTTTTAAGTCGTTCTTTGGTTAAATGAATTGATCTTTAGGAATCAATTCAGAAGAAATATTACAACCTAATCTCATCTATTTCTTTTACTAAAACAAAAAGATTTAGCTTGTTGTTTTTGCCTAAAAAACCATTTAAAAAAAATACAAATTTTCTCAAATAGGTGGAAAAGAAAACCAACTTAATTGTTCCTCAGGGAGGAACTAATCACTTTAATTAAATAGAGAATCCACTTGTCCAGGCACTATTATAATAGTATTATCTCTACAAAATGCTTTCAGGTAAACCTTTTGACTCTGTGTGGATTAGAGCAAATTTAGCTTACAGTTAAACTTGGGCAGCCAAACATTTGCTTTCTGAAAATCTTGAAATCTGTTTGTCGTAAAAGTCATTTTAACCCGAGGAAAAGAACAGTTCAAATAAAACCTTAACATCCACGCCCTTAATGTGCAAACCAGAGCAGAATGGACAGAACTCACGTATAATGCCTGAAATCAAAAACATTTCCACACATCTTCCTCATCTTTTAGTCCAAATGAAGACTTTCACCACATATCGTCCCCATTGTCGCCAGTAGAGAGTTTTTCTGATGTCTCATTTTGAGAAATGATTATCGTGAATCCGTCATGCTTGTCTTTAAGCTTTACGTCCGTTCCGTCACCATTTAGGGTTAGTGAACGTGATGTTGTACTGCTTGGCCCAGCGTCCAAACACCTGTTTCTCTGTGATGAAGCGGTGGTGGTTTCCCCTACGACCGCTTTCATTCTGGAGATACATCAGACATTCATCAGATCCTCTGGGTTTGTAGTAGTGATAGGGCATCTTCTTGGAAACAGGTTTTTTTCTGAAATCGTAAAAATAATAGTACCATTAGTTAGGTATGGGAAATTGTTTCTATCAGTTTTGATCTAAAATAATCCCAAGAAACTGGCTGGTAAACAGAACTGATTGTAAAATAAACAATCAGATATTTTTAAACAACACTTAAAACAACCACACCAAAGCGCTAACAGGTTATGCTGAAAACCTCACCTTCCTTTTTTAGAAGATGTAGAATTCAGCTTAATTTAGCTTCACTAAACAAAGGCTCTCCAATTAAATGATGGCGCTTTGTTGTTTTATTATGGTTCATTTCCACTTGCTTTTGGTAATGTTAGCATTTTCTGGATTTATCGTAACAAGTCTACTTGACTGATATGCGCGGAGTTAGCAAACAAGAACATATTGCCGCCAAGACAGTCAACATTTCCCTGATGGAGAAGTGAATAGAAAGGAAAAAAATCTAAAATCAAGCACGAAAAGGAGCAAAAAAAGAAGAAAAACAGTGCTAAGGGAGTTAAGACAGAAGTAGTGTTCAGAATACAGGCTGGCTTTAAGAAAATAATAGTTGTATTATCCTGTAAATAAAGACTGGTAAAGACAATAACATTTTAACTTAATGTAGATCATCAAAAGGTTAATCTGCAGTAGATCCAATCTTTATACTCACCCGCAGTAATTAGGTGGAACCATCCCATATACTTTAATATTATCACACATCTCAATCGCTATGACCATGGTGAACCAGCCAGTGCTCAACCAAGAGTGAGACTTTTGTCTTAGCAGGAAGGAAAATGAAACGAGTCCATCAGTAAAAGCATCACCACAGTGAACAGTAAGAGGTGATCAGTGTCCCACCAGACTCACCTGTCCCGCCCCGTCTCTCTATTAAACAGGTTGTCGAATTTTCGCATTTTGTTCGGTGAAATACTGAAGAACGACAGGTTGCTGTAGGTCATGCTGACCCTCTGGATTAGTCTGAACAAGGTTCCCTTCGCATCTTTCCCGATCTTATTCGGTGGTCCCCAGAAGATGATGGTGGAGTTGCTGTCCGTACGCCGCAGATACTCATTAGGCCTCCGCACCACCCTGAAGACACTGGCATGGGCCACCACCCTGAGAGTGGTGCGGTTTCCGACGTCGGACTCATAACCTGACGTGGGGGCGTCATTCATGCGGATCACACACTCCGTCTGGTCCACCTCGCTCCCCGCCCGGCTACCAAGGACGTGACTGGAGCTTGTCACCAGTGCACAGTTATGACAGTGGAGGGTCATACTCTGAAAGACACACAGAACATTTACGTTTCAGAAGATATTCCAAAGTTATACATTCATTTAATTTCCCTTTGGCATAAATAAATGAATTGAATATATATATATATCAAACAATCTGATCCATTGGTTTTTGCTGATTTCTTTATCCATTCTGCGACTATCTGCTAAAATCTCACTAGAAGCAGTTGTGTTGAGCAGCTTACTTTGTTACCATACAGTGCTATGTAGCCATCTCTTCCAGACCACTTCTTCAGGTCTGTAGCCTTGGTGGCTGAATTGATGGCGACGTGAAATGGGAGGTAGATGCCATCATTGCTGTTGTTGGAGCCATAGAGGATGACGAGTGTTGTCAGGATGAAGATGGCGAAGAAGATCACCAATCTGTGACTCTGTTGACCCTAGAGTGTAAACAACAGCAGATGAAGATAAATATAGTAGCGTGTGGCACACTACCAGGTTTTCCTCCAACCTCAGCTGTGTACTCAGTATTGAGGGCAGTGTTTTCTCCCACTCATAATGTTCTGATCTCTTCTGCTCACATGTTTGCTGGCTTTTCTAATTGGCTTGAAGAAAACTTTATAAAAGATTTCAGGACTTTGTTTTTCCAAGTTCAACTACCTAATAATGTACAGCGTAATACTAAAGGTAAAAAAAATAAATACATTGATTATGAGCTATGAAAAAACTGTTTCATATTTTTTATTTATAACACCCTTATTTCTATTAAAAATCTTTATTTTAGTCTTAAATGCAGATGAAACTGGTAAATTTGAAATTGAATTAAATGTTAGTATATACATGAATATGTACTTACTGCTTATTTTATACCTATTTTTTTTCCTCTAGATATTTATACTTAATGTCTGTACTATTAGTATTAAATTCAAAGTCTGTTTTTTTTTCTTTTTGTACATCACCTTGGCTAAAAAAAGAAGATTGAATTATATTTGTATTGTTTTTTTTTTCATTTATTTTTTTTAAATACTCTCAGAGAAAGTATTGCAACTTGTATTAAAGAGTGTTTCACATTTCTGATCACTTCTGGGAGAATGGTACGGGTGGTTTAACTTCTTTTAATGTCTCATCAATATTATTTATAGCAAAAGTGTTGAAAGCCTTGGATAGTAACAAGAGCTACACATATGTTATTTATGGTTTACGTCAGAAGTATTTAAAGTATTCAATAGTAACTAGTATTTCATGAACTGGTAGATTAGCACTGAGCTATCCGCTTCTATCATCTTCGGTTATTATAATTCTTCAAACATTCTGTGACCTTTAGCATGTTGACCTTTATTATTTGAGTCGTGTGGAAATCTGCTACAGTGAACTTTTTCCAATAGGCTAAATATGTGATTAGCTTCCACATCATATCATCATAGTAATATTGTATAAAGTATTGCATATATACACCTGAAGACGTTTTAAATATGTTTTGTCGCGCTTTTGTAACACTGCAAAAAAAATGTTTGTCTAGCTTTACTGAACTTCTAAAAATGTTTTATTACAGTTCTTCCCAAAAAGGTTTCTAAAAAGCCCGTCGATTACAACTAAGGCATGGTATGTTTCGTTTGATGATATTACTAGGGTCACATTACCTAAAATGATTTAGATTCCAGATCTTTTTGACATATGGCCATTAAATAATTATCTAATAATTAATAAATAATAATTGTGCATTGCAGTTAAATGTATAAATTTACAAGTGGAAATATTGCCCCTTTTCAAAAGTATTGAATCTTTGGTACTTTTGGCTTTCCATACCTGCTACAGTCAATTATCCTATTAATAGACTTCTGCTTCTGTGATACGTTAAGATATGGGTTAAAAATTTCAAAACCTTTCTTTAGGTTCAGGTTCCACAGCAGGATTTTCCTTGCATTACATTTACCTCCTGTCTGAACCTGCAGGCGTTTTAGTGAATCTGCCTTATATAATTCCTTACTAAATTAGATCAAGAAAAAGCAAAGCATCTTAACAATAGGCTACCATCTAGGAAAGATAAACATCATATCCCTGAAAAAAACCAATGCGTTTGTACTAACATGTTAATAATATTTAAAAAGTGTCAGTGCAACTCCAAAGCTGACAACAATTAAAACCAGTTTGACTGATTTCACATGAAGGTCTGCCATATACCCTTAGTGACAGAGCATAACTGGACCTCTAGTAAAGAGGGTTTGTCATAGTTTTTGTGTCGTAGAGCATTACATTCTCTCTAAATCGAATACAACTGATATCTTTATCTATAAGTGAAAACCTTTAACATTTTATTTCTATAATTAATGAATATATGGTGTTAAGAAACCCCAATTCACAATAAGGCAACCTTGGGGTTGTTTGAGTCACGCTGTGTTGAACCCCTGAGTACTGTAATGAACAACAGTGTTTATAAAGACTTGATGTTTATAGATCCTGAATATTATCCTCATTATAAACCAGGCTGCAATGGTACTGGTGATAATGATAGTTAACAGTCATTTGGTGCCACACCCTCAGCTGGTTTGGTTCCTCTTACCTTGCCATTGATCCTGAGCACCATGCTTTCCGACGAGAACTAGAACAGCACCAATAGATCTGTCATCACCTGTCAGCAACAGACACGTTAAAGAAATCACATTATTGCATTACATCTCGTGGAAAAGAGCGTAATCTGTTTGGACTTAAAGCTCTAGCACACCACTCTGTTTTTTTTTTAAATTTTATTTTAACAACCCTAACGGAGTGGACACTCAATGTAAACATTTAGACACTGACGCTCCATTTTGCACAACCGCTCGTCGACTGCTGTTAAGGCTCCGTTTTTACTGTTAGTTGTTTAAATAAACATCCAAACAGAAGAAGTCAGATAATAATTAACCTCATTTGAGCGAAACGTCTTTATCAGAGCCTACTGTTAAACCGGGCTTACCTTCTCATGGTGTTATGCCGTTTGATGTCTACCTCCCCCTTCGCGAACCCCATTTTCCCTGCGCCACGCGCCGACGTCATCGCCGCCTCCCTCACTGCAGCACGCGACCAGCGCAACTAACTTGCTGTATTTTTCTAAGTAACGAAGATAAGCTATTCAGAAGTTATCTTTAAAACTTTAAAATTGAGCTCAAATACCACTATTATTAATCTAATTTCCTCCCACACTAGACTCAGCGCCATACAAGGGCAGTTGCTCATACAGTCGGAACAGCAGAATCTCAAACAGTTCAATGTACTTAAGGTGTACTTAAAGCCAAATAGCAATCATGAGGATATTTACAACTTAATCAATCCAGCACCATACATTTATCAAATATTTCAGAACAATCAGAATCTCATTCTGCTTTTTCATTGTAAAGAACTATGAGATGCTAAAACCTGTTTATGAACGCAATACGTAAATAAGTGATGTATATTTGGATTTTACTGTTTCACTGTTGATATATATAAACAGGACACAATACAAACTTTTAATAAATGTAATAAAGACCATCGATAAAGTGACACTGATGTGGCACCAATAAAACTATACTGTTAAATATTACAGTAACTTGTTGTAAATTAGATCACCTGTAATATCCCAATGAATACCTGTAAAAAGTAAAGTCTCTTTGTATTTTACCGAATTAAATTTGTATTTTACTGTAAAATCACACAATCAAATATATCATAATAAGATCCATAGTATCACAGCAGCACAGTAAAAATGCAAGGATTGAATATTATAATTACAGTGAAATACTGTATACTGTACAGATATATGTAATGGAACTGGACATCACTTGAATGAAAGACTGGCTGAAATGAGAAGGTAAGAAACATGCATAACTGTTTGCTGCTCTACGCTAATGTCATTTTAATAGGATAATATTTCTATTACTTTTAAATGAACATTTATTTAATGACGTGAAGATTAGTGTGCTTGTGTGGGTAATGCACTGTTGTTTTGCAGCAATAAGGTCCTGGGTTTGATATCCAGCCCAAAATCTTTCTTCATGTAGCTTATGTGTTCTCTCTGGCTTCCTCCCACCAAAAAACATGACTGTTAGGTTAGGTGGATTCTCTAAATTGTCCTTAGGTAGTGTATCTCAGTGTTGCCCTGTAATGGATTGGTGACTTGTAGCCTGCCTTATTCCCATAGACTGCTGGAGATAGGCACCAGCCCCACCTTGACTCTGGTCGATGAAGTTGGAGAAGATGAATATATTAATTTTGCATTACTTTAACTATTTACATTGTAAATTAAGGTCAAATTCTACATTACGTTCACAATACACACTGTTATAATGATGGATAGCAAAGTTCCCCACTCATGTAATGTAATATCATGGTAATTGCTTTGTCACTGAAGCTGTAACATGTCTCTGTACAGTTGTGCTGTTATGACAATGTATTGTAATATCAGATATAAAATTACAGTAAATTGCTGTTTGTTTCAGAAGTATATTCCTGCAATCCTTTCTGAGAAAGTCATGCAAAACTTATTCAATCATTTATTGTAAATTTACAGCAAAAAAATTATTGTCAGTGTATCGTCTGTAAAATAAAAAAGCTCAATGGTCAGATAGAAATTTCCTCTCCTCACTTGTCTCTTTTTCCTCCAACGCTCAATACTAACTTTTATAAAGAAAATCATCGCTATTAAAGATTAATTAACAATCTGATCAACAACAACCACAAAAAAATTTGTGTGGAGCACAAATCTTCAATAACTAAGAAAGGGTTGGTACTTCAACCGCTTAACTGAGCTGAAATTCAAACATTCAACAGCCAGATAAATAAAAAAAAAAAAAAAGGGAAAGGCTAAATGAATACTAAAAGTACTTTAAGAGCTTCAAACTGAACATCTCATGGCTCAGTATCTTATAAACCATCCCTATCTTTTGCCTTGGCTAAACCAGATTACCACACTCTCTCTAGCAGCAGAACTTTTTATGACCAAACTAAACAGATTCTTTTCAGATCCTCCGTGTTGACTGAATTAAAGGATCTTCTAGTAATGGATTTGATGGCTATAGCTAATCATTAACAGAATTGTTCTTCAGTTATTGCAATAAGAACAAATTGTCAGAACAGCTGAACAGAATTGAAAGGATGCACATAGGATAATTAAAAACGAATGAATAAAAAGCTACATTCCTTTAAAGTATTTAACACTTACCGGTACATTCTTTAATAAAGAGCTTCCATAACATTATCTCCACATAATGATCAAAGACCTCAAAATTTTTACATGATGACAACTCATTTAAAAATTTGTTCCAACTTAAAGCAACAGGATTTTAAAAAGTATTCAAAAAACTATATTAAACAGGTCCATGAAAATCCTCCTGCTGCCCTCTCAGTCTGCTCAGGTTTTGTCCCTCTGAGCACACTAATGCACAAGTGATCAATTCTTCATTTCAGGGACAGAGCTTTAGTGATCTAGAAAACTATTACTTTGTAAAGAACATCACAAACATAACACACATTTGGATTGAGTGGGGTTGATGACACCCTCACATCAGAGCTTTCTCCTTCAGCATGTGTCAGGAAAGTCTTTTGTTCTTCGTTGTGCAGGGCAAGTGAGCAGAGGGATCCAGCTAGTACAGGTGGAGCTGCTTTTCTTTAATTTACCACAAACGCTGTTTATTCCACCTGAGACTTTCAGAGTGGGGAAAACTTTTTGAAAAACCCTTTAGCACACATTTTCTCTTCCCATGTGTGTGTTGCTCAACCCATCTCTGGGGGAAAAAAGTATTTAGTCAGCCACCAATTATGCAAGTTCTCCCACTTAAAAAGATGAGAGAGGCCTGCAATTTTCATCATAGATATACCTCAACTATGAGAGACAAAAGGAGACAAAAAAAAATCCAGAAAGTCACATTGTTTGATTTATAAGGAATTTATTTGCAAAATATGCTGGAATTATTATAAAATATGGTGGAATAATTAGATAAACTGATTGTGAAAACAACATTCACAACACTCAACAGGCAGGTAACATTAGGGTTTAACAAACACATACATGGATAATTAAAATAATCCTAACACACCGTATAGTGATTCTAAGTCATATTTGACGATATACCCTCTGTATTTTTGTCCACGTAAGCCATTTATTATCTAGGTCAAGAAGCTCTGTTTGGGTTCCACTTGACCAGGGATCCTTGTGCTGTGCCTCTCCAGCTGGGGTCTGGATCTGCACAGCTTCTAAGTATTTTGGAAACTTTTAAAGTCTGTTGGTTGCACTGGGTTTTATTTTGGGAGGTTAAAGTTAAGTAGGCTAAATGCAAACATGTTCCATTCTTTTAAGATTTTTATTTGTAGATAAAGGAAGAACAGGAAAACTGTCCCCACTTCACAGTCATCCAATACTTTGTTTGTAGTCAATATAAAGCTCTTAAAATGAGTTTGTGGTTATTTGAAAGGCTGTAAAATAGAATTGCATGCTTAGTTAGAGGGGTTGCTGCAAAGTCACTAGCACAAGTTAAGCTAACAACATTCAGCCTTCACTACAGGCTTATCCAGGAGAAGTGACTCAATGCAATCAGCTGGGTTTCCTTAAAGCGAAAACTTTTTAACCAGTCTGTCTATATGTTTTAATCAAATTGACTTCGTAAAGTGCTTTGAGATGATGTGTGGATGTAGTGTGAATGGGTGCTACGTAAATGAAATAAGTTGAATTAATAGACATTAACACTGTGAGGCACTGGCAATTTTTGTTAGATTTGTGCCACTGTAACATTTGTTATTGTGGATTTTTATACTTAGTAATCTTACCAAACATTTAAAAAAGGTTTATTACTATTGTACATTCTTGATTGTAAAGCTATATACCGTATTTTAGATTTACAAAAACATGAAGACAGCAGCTCAAAATAAAAAAGGTGCAGAGTATGTCTTAAAAGTAAGGCACAAAAGGAGAAGTAGGAAATTAGGGGCAGGCAGCTGAGGAAAAAACGTTGGTGTTTTCTTATGTTCTACTGATATCCATACAAACATATCGGTAAGTATGGCTTATACAACCATTCATAGACACTGTTGGCTACCACATAAATGCTTCTCATCACAAAAAAAGTAAAAACCTTTTCTTTGGTCAAAATGAAAAACAGTAATGAAATGCTTGAGAATAACATCTATCTTCCTTTGTAACACACCATCCATCTTTAAAACTCCCTATATAATTATAATAAAGCAGTTTGTATGCATAAAACAAGCAGAACACTGTGGCGATAGCCCTACTGCTCCACTTGTGAAAGCAAAATCTGTTGGGCTCTGTTTGGCATCAAGACAATTATTCTTATTGCCACATCGCCAGACAGGACACTGTAAAAAACATAAAAATGTAACACTCCATATTTTCTGCTCATGAGACATTTAAACAGTTTGCAATTCCTCATGCAGTATATCCAAACCATGCAGGATATTTAAACTGTATTTTGTTGCGTTTTGCCCATTTTGCATAAATTGCCTTCTCAGTAATGAAGCGGTGTCCTCCACTAGGTCTGTGCTCGTGGTATGAATACATCCTACACTCACTGATCCTCTTCTGGTCATAGTAATGATAAGGAACTACAGTGCGATTGGCCCGGCTGTCAGGAGGAAAAAAATAACAAAGTTAAAATTCAAACAAATGGAAATCTTACCTTCAGTTTTACCACACTTATTTAGTGAGAAAAAAGGCAGAGAAATCATTGCTCTTTTTTTTTTTTAAAGAAAATCCTGGGTTCAACTCTAAACAGTTCTGGGAATATAAATATAGCTGAGGCATTTTTGTTTACCTACTCAAATTGCTTCCAATATTGGTATCAGTTATTTATATCTCTTGATTTTCCTGTGGTATAAATAAGACATGGCAAATAAACACATAAATATTGCTTAAAAACATACAAGAGAAGATAACTCACTACAAAAAAATAACCCTTCTGCTTTCCTAGCTTTGTCAGTGTTCACTATCAAAGCAATAGTGTAAACGTTTAAAATAAATAAAACTAAGATAAATAAGGTTGGATCAAGACTGCTTTATTCAATCGCCATGATGATGATCTATTTTTTTAGCTCTTATGAGTAAAATTCTGAAGCATTTATACTACCTACAGTACATTAGGGGGGATATTAAGCCATATATGTCCACTAAGTAGGAAACAGAAGGAACTAATGAGCTTCAGAAAGCAGTTTTAGTATCCACAACCTGACATAGTTACTACAGGCTAAGCATATCAAGTAAGTTCAGTTCTAGCCTCCAAAACGATTCAGTGCATGCCTCAGCAAGGGTCATAAACTCACCTGCAGTAGTTATCTTCAATCATTCCATAGACATTTATGCTGTCACACATCTCCATAGCAAGGATCATTGTGAAAAATCCAGTGCTGAGATATGCACCCGTTTTCATTCTGAGGAAGAGAAATAAAATGATTTGTCCTTACATATTTTAAACTCTTCAACAATCCCCTAAACTACAAACAAGTTACAAAATGTAAAAAATTGTACATTGACCTAAAACATAATCTGGAGCAACTATGTTAATAGATTACTTTTTTAAAAAAAAAAACAAAAAAAAAAACAACCAAATGTATATTTCTATAGGTCGTCATAAAATTTGTTATCAGTGTTTAACCTGCAGCCCCCTACCTAAAAGTATAATCCTTTTATGTCCCTTGAAGTAACAAATCATGTTAGACTAAAACAAAATAACTTATCACTAAAAGGTTACCACTAACATTTAAGATATCCACAGAAACCTCACTATATTGTTTGTGGATGCGATGTGACCAACACAACACAAAGTAGTTTGGTGAAATGGAAATTAGATGTTTTTGTATCTTTTATAAATCAATATAAAAAAGCACTGTTGGATTTTTCTCCCAGTGAATGACCAGGTACCTAGTGATCCTTGATTAAGGAGGTGAATTATCTTGGTTTTTTAGCTTTTGAAAATAAACATTTTCTTTTACAGCACTAGTGGCTTGTTATTTCAGACAGTAGGCTGACAGAAAAAGGGGTTATGAGAGAGACATGCAGGAAAGGACCACCAGCTGGTTTTGAACCTGGGTCACCCAGATCAAGGACTAAGGCCTATGTACATGGACATGCCCTCTAACCACTGCACCACCTGAACACCCTGACCGTTCCAATAAAATATATATTGATGTACACATAAGCATTGCATGGCCTGGTTTGTGATACAATCGGTGTGTAGTAAGTGAAAGACATGAGCTTATATTTGAGGTAAGAATGTGTATTTTAATATCATCTACAAATATAAAGCATAGAGCTAAACTGTAATTTGATTGTCAGAGCGAATATTCCTGCACCACAAACTTTAATGGATTGAATACCTGAAGAATTCAGGGAATTATATGTAAATGAGGAAACAATCCCTACAAGTGTCTGAAGTATAAAGTATAGGAAGTAACAAGCGACTGATGACAAAGGTTTGTGTTTAGTGTTGTGATCAAAGGAATTCAAAAGGAAACATTAGGACTGCTATAAGAGATGAAGGGAAATAATAATTTTTGTCTCCCATATATCCACTTTCTTCTGCTTACTCATGACTGAGTTGAAAGAGTAACCTGTCGAGAAAAAACAGACAGAATTTCCACTCATCTGGTGGTGTAGATGAAGCCTCTCTGAGCTTTTTCTGAATCCTTGGCTCTAGGTGACCTGTCGTGGGTATCTCTATCAGGGCAATAGCTGGCTGTTGAAGCCATGTTAAAACAACTTGATCAAGCTATGTGGAATATCTGCCACAATCACGATGACTGGCACCCTTGCCTGCTCCAGTAGCACAATCAGTCAGCACACGGTACTTGTATGACAGTAGCCTGCAAATTGATGCTGAGGTTGGGAGTTCAAGCCTCACCGGGAGCAACTAAGTTTTGAGACTGGCAAAAACTTGTATTCTAATATCATCTACAAGTATGAGACAAGAACTAACCAATAATGACTGAGTCAAAAAAGTAACCTATCAAGAAAAAACTCACCCAGAATTCCCACTCATTCGGTGGTGTACAAATGCACCTGTGGTTAAGATCATACCGTAGATACTCCTTATATCCTGCTCGGAAAGTTCAGTTTAGGCAACTGGACATGCAGTTTTCTAGAAGACGTTTCACCTTCTTCAGTTATAACTGATACAGGAGAAAACAGATAAATATACTGTAAGTGTGACCAAAAATTAAGGAAGGGGGGGGGAAGGAAAATCTTGCTCTGAAAGGTCGTTAACTAACTCATTAGAATGGGCTCGGTGACATGCCTCTTTAAAGGCTGAATCAGGTGAGGGTAGGTGTGAGTTGAACCTTTTGGGTAGGGTTCCTAAAACCGCTTTGTATGTGGGTGACAAGTTATGTCTTAGACCACCTCCTCTGCTTTTCCACGTTAACAAAGATGACTTCCTTTGACCATCTGTCTTCATTGGCTGGAATATGGACGTTGTCCTCAAATGAGTGTCCTTTATCCTTCAGGTTTAGGTGGACAGCTGAGTCATGTGGTGAGGAGTTAGTCTGATTGTTGTGAGTGTTGAGCCATGCGCCTGTGCAGAGGTTGCTTGGTCTGTCCAATGTACTGGTCAGTGCATTCTTCACTACACTGAACAGCGTAAACCACATTGTCAGTCTTTTTCCTGGGTGTCTTATCCTTGGAGTGAAGTAGTTTTTGTCTCAGAGTGTTACCGGGTTTGAAGTGCACGCAATGAGCTTGTTGAACAGTAGATGTGGAATTTGGTTGAAGTTTTAGGTTTCAGACACTGTCTAAATTAATCACGCTCCCAGCCTGCTGATCTATAGTAGATTCATTTAGCCCGTTAGAAAAACAATATAAATATATTCTTCAGTAGTAATTCAAATATCATTGTGCCTAAACTAAAAGTTCAGTGTTTTTATGAGAAGTTGCAAAAATACCCGTTAGAGTTTAGTCTGTACATAGACCAAGCAATTTTATTTTGGGACTAAAGGAGAGACATAAAATTAATTGTGCTTTTTATGGCCCTATTTAAAAAAATATTTTGAAAATTTCTGAATTATTATTGTATCTAATTTATTATCAACAAGTAAAGCTAGAATAATGTCTACTTCAGGTATTTTTTAATTGCTATTTCTCTACAAAGGTTTATTGAAAAAGGGACATTCCTGTCATCTAAATTTTTGCAGCAGAGAACAGGTGGACTGAAAACTGTGGTGGTAAATGTAATTTATCAGCAGCAAACTTGATCTCTTCATTGCATAATTTAAAGCTTGTAGGTGAAACAGATGAAATACTAAACCATACCTGTTTTTTCCCGTTTCATTCTGAAAAATGTTGTCACAGTGCAGAATCTTTTCTCTGGTCATCATGTACATTTTCACTTTCGGATATTTAATGGCAAGCTTCAGGAGGACATTGAAAATAATTCCTTCTCCATCTTGCCTCATGTTTCTCTCGGGGCCCCAAAACACATACGTTGTGTCTGCAGATTGCTTGAAATAATACCACTCGTTTTTTACCAATAGGGGAACACTGGTGTGAGAAACGACTCGGATATTAGTATGACTCCCAACGTCCTTCTCGAATCCTCTGGTGGGGGCGTTGTTCATACGGATCACACACTTGGTTTGGTCGATTTCATCTCCAGCACTGGTGCCAAGCATCTGACCAGAGCTGGAGACCAAGGCACAGCGGTTACAGTGAATATCCAGAAACTGCAACAACAGGATAGAAAGATTAGTCTAGCAGATAGTCTGCTAAGTCTAACCCAGAATTAATAAATCAAATTCCAACAATCGAATGTAGTTTTGAAAGATTTCATCATCACCTAACTGAATTAACTGGCATGTTCTTTTGTGCTTTATTCATGTTGTGGGTGAAAAGTGTTTTTTGGAGGCAGTGAATAGGCACACGCTTATCATCTCAGTGCACATCTCTGGTGTCCAAGCATCTTAGTACAGCTACAATAAATTAGGATGTGGTTTGTTGGATTCTGTACAAGTCTACCAATGAGCCTAGTACATATGGATTTATGTGCAAGAGGCCTGAAAGGCTGAGCATCATGCATCAGTTTTTCTGGTATGTCCTATTTTAAGGATTTCCCTGGAAAACAGGCTTCTGTGTCATATCGTATTAGAATTCTGGGAACTCTTTTTCTAATCTTATCTAATAAAGTATATTAGATTAGACGGTAATTACCATGATCGTTTTTTTTTTTTTCAATTTGTGGGTACTCACACCAAAACAAGCTTTGTTTAACCTAACATGGCTTAACACCTGTTCTATAGTGTATAGTAGTGGTCTAAACAGTGAAGGTTTTCCTTCCTAATACAAATCTAAATATTAACTCCGTTTTGCAGCAGTAAAATAAATATATTTTTAATGCTAATTTTCTAAAAAGCACTCAGAATGTAAAGACGTGTCGCTTAACCAACTCTTTAAAGCGTAATCGTTGAAAATGGTACAATATTTACATAACTTCAAACCATGCTTTTTGCATTTCTTTCAACTGCACCTGTGAAATTTAATTCGAATTTAATTATTTAGCTCACGCGTTAGTTGAAATTGCTACAGACCGCATCTGATTGACACCATGAAGCAAAGCTAACGGATCAGAACAGCTCTATATGGGTCTTCGTGATCCTTACCTGTCCCATTCTGCCTGGGCTAATCCTCCTGTAGCCCCTGAGTCTTGAGTTTTGAACAGCAGGTGAAGGGCTGCCCCGTATGATCAGAAGTCCAAACCAGAACAGCAGCAGAAGAGTCAGGCTGAGCAGGCAGTGCCAACGAGCAAACTTCTGCCTCGGTCGCAAATTGAACAGCAGCTTATGGAGAAAAGCTGCTCCCCTTGTCCTGTATCCATCTGCGCTCATGTCGCAATGGCAACTGAATTATTATTCTGTAGCCTGAGCATTTAGGAAAGACGCGCACCACATTATACGAGAGCTAACATTTTGGATTACTTTAAGGATGGAATAATACATATTCGAAATATTGCGATTAGATGGTATAACAACAAGTTTCCTTTAAGCTATGAAAAATCCCCGTTCGTTAGTCATAACTTCTGATTTTATCACCAAGCAGACAACAGATCCATTAGCGGTAACTCACTACTACCTCTTCTTGCCTGGCAACTTTTAGCAGCCTGATGCAGGGCAGCCCTCACAATTTTGTAAGGCAGCAAATCTTCTTCTTCTTCTTTTCATTAATGGCGGATTGCAAGTAACTTTTAGGTGCATACCGCCACCTACTGTACACGAATGTGTAGCAACATTTTCTCTACATTTATTAAATTCTATTTATTAATCTTGTGTTTTTAAGAAAAGTAAATAATGCTT